>JAGKTI010019698.1:0-16812 GCA_018397915.1 Birgus latro | reverse complement strand
AAACCTCCTTGTTCTTCTCCAACTAATTCCTCAGTAATTTCCCTAACTCTGTCAATAAGTATCCTACCATATATTTTTCCTATTACACTGAGAAGGCAAATGCCCCTATGATTACCACACACTGCTTTTTCCCCTTTTCCTTTGTACACTGGAATAATTTAATATATAATATCACAGCGCTTGCAATACCCTGCATGATAGAGAATTACAACACTCCATTTCTCACTCACTTTTAACCAGAATATTTCACTTTATGAATAAAGGGCTTTACTAAGTGGACCATACATCATAATCGACAACTATGTATAAGAAATGTACTAAGTGGAATTGTGTAAGGGCTTTGGCAATTAGGACTGCGAGCCTTTTCGCAGACAGTACCCCGACCACATGACGCCGCACCATCAATCTGTGGATACGTCCTTCCTTCATGAAATATCAGCTTGAAGTCATATAAAAGAATTGGAGAATATTATCAGACAACTTATTTATATATAGTTAGAATGAAAACTAATTATTGTGACGTATGGGAGAAAATACAGTGAATTTACTCTAGACCGACCTGTGGATACGTCCTTCCTCCATGAAATATCAGCTCAAAGTGAGGGCCTAGCAGCAAGGATGTCCAGGGAATCCCGCGATGTTCTTACAAACGGTTCTGGCTTCGACTTATTACTCTACAGTTAACTTATTATACAATCGTCCAGGAATTTGCAACAAGGAATTTTCACTCTCCTCTACTTAGACAAAATGACTTATGATGATTTAAATTTTGTGGCAGTAACATAGGTCTAACAGTTTAAACGATGCCTAAACCCACGTGTTGACATAATACCAGGCGTCGTCTTTGTCTGCCTACATGATCTAGCGACAGTGAAAAATAAATTAATTTCGTGGCTGTCAGTGACCATAATCAATAATCAGACTTTACCTAAGCTCATAGACATTATTATTTAGTACAACAAGATGATAAACATAAACTCATCTACAAAATTCTGAATTCCAAGTATAAATACAACTCATCGCGAATTTTAATCTTGAATCAACTTTCTTCGCCTCTTTATCAAAAACAAACGTGGATTTGCACCTCCCACCCGCTCCACACGGTCTTACATGTTAACAGTATTACTCCCCTACTACACTTTAACTAAGATCAAGCCCGAAAAGAGAATTACAAGGTCCACTTCCCATACATTGCATTGATTTAAACAGGGTCCAGAACTACACTTAAACCATACATAAACTAACGTAAATTACACATATATTACACTTACACTATACTTATACTAACTTATATTACACTTATATTACTTATATTATACTTATGTTACATACAAAATTACAGCATTACAATTAGCTGAGAATGTAGACATAATATGAAAATTATTCGTATAATTTTAGAGTATGTCGATCATTCACTTGACGTTATTAGGCATTTATATAAATGCCAATGTCTCATATGTACCCTTATGTTACACGATGAAGTGAAACATCGTATGTCACGTGATTCATGTTTCAGTATACAGTAATCCCTCCAAGATCCGAGATAATAGAGCCATAGGCATGTCCGGATCTTGCGTTTGTCCGGGTCTTAGGCCTGAGGCTTCTAGACGGGTACTTATGGACCCTAACCCATCCTTACTCATAAGAACTACCTACATAACTCCCAACTGGACATGCATAGTATCTATTTAAGACCCTGTTCACACAAGTAAGGGATAAAAAGCATGAAATAAGTGAAAAGGAACCAGTTAATGAGGAATTACAGGTGAGTATGGAAAATATTTACCAGTTGATATCCTAATGAAACTCCCAACCGGACATAAACATCACCTTTTTCAGACCCAAAACACACCAATAAGGGACAGAAAGCATGAAATAAATGAAATGGAACCAGAGAATGAGGAGTCAGAGGTCTGTCTATCTATATATCTATAGCCTGACGCCCTAATCCCGAAAAGGCTGGCCACAGACAAAACGCCTCCAAGTCGCTCTATCACCCACCATTTGCCTACCCTCCCCCCAGCACACTCCCCTCTCCCTCATATACCTCTCAATTCCATCCCTCCACCTCATCATCAGCCTTCCCCTCCCTCTCCCTCCCTCCACCCCACCTGCATACACCCTCTTAGTCAGTCTTTCATTCTCCATTCTCTCCATATGCCCAAACCACCTTAGTGTATTTCTCCTAATCTTCTCAACCACATCCACCCCACAACATTCCTTCACTTCTTCATTCGTCAACCTGTCCCTCCATGTCACTCCACATGCTCAAGTAACTCATTTCCACTGCTCTCACTCTTGACATGTTACCCTCTAGCAAAGTCCATGCCTCACTTCCATACGTCAGGGTAGGGATCACGATATCGTAAAGTGACTTCTTGACTTCCATACTCACCTCCCTATTTCTCATCACTGCTTTTAACCCGTCACATCCCGACCGATTTCCAACCTACGATACCCCAAAATCCCGAGCATTTTTGGGAAAAAATTTTATTGGCTCAAACCTTCGCTTTTGGTGTGAAGCTTCGAAAATTCATAGAGAAATCGTGATCCTGTGCTTAAAACTGTTGATACAAGTGTCATGCAACCGTACGTTTTCCTTCTTTTTCAGGGTACCTGGCTAAAGAAAACGAACTATGGAAGGGTTAACTAATTCAAGCCACTTTCAGTTACGTATTTATTTATGTATTTGGTACAAATTTATGTGTAGTAACAGACTATATTGGTTTTAACTCTTTATATAGGCAATAGAAGCATTGTTCAGTCACAAAACACATTCACATATGGCACCTTCCTTTATGACATTACCACCTCATCACTTCTGTTTGTTTCTTGCTCTATCTTCTTTATTTCTTTGTCCTCCACCTCAGGAATCACTTTCACCGTGAATTTCATCATTGGAGAGACCGTGGGGCAAAATACCTTTACTGGCCAGCTTACTGCTAACAGGTGAATTGGCTAGTGTGGAGGGGGAGGGGGGGTTAGGTGGGGCCAGGCAGTATCCCTGCCCGACAGCAGATAGAGGAAGGTCTCCCACATATGCCTACTAAAAATCACCCCTGAAACATGAAAATTGTGCAGATTTTGACCCTTGCAATTGCGCGATGTACCCATACGTCGATGGGTGTAGCTGTGACAAAATATTCCGACGTACCCATATGTCGATGGGATTCCTCGGGTTAATGAACCAACATCCTTCCTTCCCTGCTGTACCCTTTCAAGTATTTCATCCCCAAAACTTCCATCCTTACTCATCACACTGCCCAAGTGCTTGAATGCACTCACATTCTCCATATCCTCACCATCCAACCTCACTGTGCATTCTGTGACTTCATTCCTCTCAAACACCGTAACTTTACTCCAGTTCACATTGACTTTCAGATTCCTCTTCTTACACAGTCCCAAATTCATTCACCAAACCTTGCAACTCCCATTCATCTTCACTCAACAACTCTGTATCATCAGCAAACAACAACACCGGAATCTTCCACATCTCACCCTCATTAGAGCCACCCCTACATCCACTGCCCTATCTTGCACCTCCTTTACAACCCCATCCATGTATATGTTAAACAGCAATGGAGACATTACAACCCTGTTTCAGTTCCACTTTCAGATCAAAGAACTCACTTAGCTCACCATCCACTCGCACAGTAGCCCTAGCTCCTTTGTACATGCTCTTCACATCACTCAACACTTTCCCTACCACTCCATATATTCTTAATACCTTCCACATACCTTGCCTGTCTATTCTGTCATAATCATGAAGGCAGCATACACTTTCTTTCCCTTCTCTAGATACTTCTCCACCAAACATCTTAGAACAAATATCTGATCTACACATCCTTTTCCCTTCCTAAATCCCCCTTGTTCTTCTCTAACTAACTCCTCTGTTATATGCCTAACCCTATCAATAAGTATTCTGCCATATGTCTTTCCAGTCACACTAAGAAGGCAAATACCCCTGTGGTTACCACATACTTCTCTTTCCTCCTTTCCTTAATATAAAGGAACAATTATACCTGATTTCCAGTCCTCTGGAACCTTTCCCTCTCCCCAAGCCAATCTACACAACTTCCATATCCATTCCACAGCAATCTCAACCCCATACTTCAGCATTTCACAACACACTCCATCAATTCCTGGGGCCTTTCCCATCTTGATGATCTTCATTGCTTCCACTACTTCCGCCCTACTGATCTCTTCCTCCCTCCTCTCACCTCTTCTTCTTCCAGCCATTCCCCAACCACATATACTCACTCTGCTCTCACTCTGCATTCAACAAATCTTCAAAGTGCTTCTTCCATCTCCTCAGTTTCTCTGTCTTCTCCACCAGCAATCAGTTATTCCCATCTTTCACTCCCCTACTATTTCCCCTTTCACACTGTCTTACTTTCTTTACCTCCTTCCAAAACAATTTCTTACTTTCCCTCCATTTTACACTCAGATTCCTCCCAAACTCCTCATCCACTTTCTTCTTACTCTCCTTCACCAATCTCTTAACCTCTCTTCTCCACCTCACATATACCGCTCTCTTCTCTCTCTCATCTCCCCTACCTCTGCTCGCTAGCCATTCACTATATGCCTTCTTTTGTTCCACAGCTCGTTTTGCCTCATCACTCCACCATGCTGTCCCTTGCACACCCCTGCATCTCCTCCTCCTCACTCCACAAACCTCCTCACACGCTGCGCCTATCTCTTCCGTGAAAATCTTACATACATCTTCCACCCCTTCCATCTGCTCTAACTTATACCTTCCCAATCTTTCTTCCACTGTGCTCTTATTCTTTGCCATTTTCTCACTATCTTGTAACTTCTCCACTCTTCTCACAGGAGCTATTTCCTCCTGTCTTCCCCTTGGCCTCTTCACCCACTTTCTTTGCAGTCTCACCTTGGCCATCACTAAGTGATGGTCAGAGATTCCATTCCCCCACCCTCTCCACACTCTTGCATCCAACACTTGTCTTCTCATTCGCTCATCCACACACACATAATCTATCATTGCCTTCCATTCTACAAGTTCACCATCCATCCTCCTGAAGACTCTTCATGTATACTTGTGGATCATCTTGTGCCAAAAGTAGGTGCTGGCTATTGCCAACCCCTTACCAGCACAGATGTCCACCAAGGCACTACCATTCCCATCCACCTCAGCTGGCACACCCCACTGACCAACCACTCCATCCACTCGTACATTCCCAACTGTGCCATTCGTGTCTCCAACCAAAAGCACTCTCTCGCTCCTCTCAAAACTCATCTTTCACTCTTGCCACTCGGTCCTCTGTTGGTGCATACACACATACAGTTGCCTAAGCTTGTATACCTACTTTCATCCTCACCCATACAGTCCTTGCACCCACTGTTCCATACTCTCTTATATTCTCCTTCCACTTCTTGCTTATCATCAGACATACTCCCTCTCTTGCCCTCTCATTCTCATTAACTCCTGCACATATTCCTAAACCGTATTCCCATTCCTTCACCCTTTCTACTTTTCATTTAATTTCAGTCAATCCACATACATCCACTGTTGCATCCTCAAGCACCTGAACAATCTCTCTCACTTTCACTTCGTCATTCACTCCCCTCACATTCCATGTCCCCACCCTCAGGATGTCCTTTGTCCGTTCCTTATTCATCAACGTACGGTCCGCCCTGGTCCGAGGCGCTTTATTCTCTTGTTTAGTTAGTTCTTTTTACAGGGTGGGGCACTAACCCATCACCAACCCTTTTAGTTGCCTCATATGACAAGCAGGGATACTGGGGGGGTATTCTTGAAACCCCCCTACCCCCAGGGGGGTCAGAGGTGAGTATGGAAAATATTTAGCAGTATCCAGGGTACCTTTTGTGTGTGTGTGTGTGTGTGTGTGTGTGTGTGTGTGTGTCCGACTCTGGGCATAGGCTTCACAGCCTGCTCTCAAGGCCCAGTCGTCCTCCTACATACCATACACCTCTCTACATGTCACCACTTCGGCGCTAACACCCACCGTCCTTATTGAATACATGCTAGGGCTGTCTCATACAGGACTGGTGTATTGGTATTAGCGGGGGTATTTTTACGACATGTCGATGGGTCTTCTGGTGGATCAGTAAAGCCTGATTTAATGAAATTCGAATCCTTCAACTGTTCCCTACCCCAGCAGGGATTTGAACCTGGGTCCATTAGGACTACAGGCCACCTCTCTACCAATTGAGCCACTGCCTCCCCCAACACGTCCGTCCGTTATGGAGATTAAACGATTAAACCGCCTCCAGTGTTTTGCTGCACTTAATCCTTTGCACTCTGATTTCTAATTTCTTAACACTGCACAACGCTGTAAATTCTCATGTGGTCTAGTGGCGAGGTATTGCAGTTTATTCACTGTCTCTTCACAAAAACAAGCATGTGTGGCAGCCATTGTGAGGAGCACTTACTCCCGATGGTATTTAGGCGCTAACTGGGGATGGGAGGGAAGCAGGGGACCGCACCACTATATACCCCCCAAAATACAGCTGATTGGCACCGCGTGCCAAATTCAAAGTTACGGTTCAAAAATTTTTGGATTTTTTTGGGATGTTTTGCATTTTGGGGGCATTTTTGGGGTCTGAAGACCCGAGCCCAAAATGTCCAGGACTTAGGGTGTCTGGGACTCGGGCATTCAGGTCTTACAGGGATTACTGTTTTTATATTTTTTTCCATTAATACCAACTAATTGATGCCATATTTTACTTTTATTGTATTATAAAAAGAATAAACCACCATCACCTTTGTAACTCATATAACTCGAAAACTAATATACGTGCTAAATTAACTGATATGTAAATAAATTATGGGGAATCGTCCTGACACCGAAAAGTCCTGACGGCGAATTGTCTTGTTATTGTTGTGACGGCGAACTGATCTGACGGCGAGTTCTCCCGAAACCGTGCACCACGCCCATTTTGAATTTTTCGTATTTCCTTTGGTATTGCTTTTCGTATCATCGAGATAGGTACTTTCGTATTGTGGAATGTGTCCTATATTCATCGCTTTTGTATCATTGAAAATTTGTACTTCGGGTTTTCGTTTATCAAGGACTCAGTGTATTTTGTTCAGCATCGTTGGAAGCAGATGGAGGAGGAGGGTCTGCATGAGTTTCAAATTTACAGTCCAGACGAGACGGCTCTTCTGGCATGCTCTTCCTCAAAACACCCAGACATGCAAAGATATTTGCAGCACTCCAGGGCATAAAACAGTGAAGAAGCTGTTGTCCATTATGGTCATTGCCAATGCTGATGGCTCATTGTCTACAGCTAGTCATAGTAGGTAAGAGCAGGCAACCCAGGACATGCATGGACATCATGGCCAGGAATTCTGTGGAGTAGTGCTATCGCAACAGGTCTGCCAGGTTTACCCAGGATATCATTAATGGCAGGTTCCACCACAGCTTTGACCCTTCCATGAGGCAACACCAAAAAAAGTACAGCATCAGTCCTTACAAAGTGAGGGCAGTGCTACTGTTGGACTGCACACCAGCCCATCCTTCCTCCAACAAAGTTTGCAGCAAGGATGGATGAACCAGGGCCTTGTTCCTGTCAGCCAGCACCACTGCCCTTAACTAACCCATGAACCAGGGAGTCATGGAGAGTGCCAAGAGACACTACAGAGACCTTTACCTGCAACAGTGCCATCATTGTGACTGAAGATGAGATGGACCAAGCTAACAACAGGGATATTAGATGCAAGAAAACCTTGCACGATTTCAAGAAATACACCTTAAAGCATGCCATCTTCATCTGGGCAGAGGCATGCATTTGTATGTGTGAATGGACTGGTTGACGGTCATGTACAAGTTACATAAAGTAGTAGAATGGTCACTTGTAATCATCGGAGTATCATTAATTTTTTACTTCGATTTAATATTTATGAAGAAAAATAGTAAATCAAAGTTGGAGATTATCGTACCTCGCGCGAGACATACACCCTCACTGTGACGTCACAACCCATTTCGGGGCCACAGCTGCTCGCCACTCACAACAATGTCTGGGAATCATATACCAGTAAAGGGAAGATTTCTGTGATATTCAGCTGTTATTATCATGATAGGCAAGTAAGAATTAGTGCGATAGCTCTCTTAATGATGAAGTATGCTATGTGTGTGCTTTAGTGAACAGTTTTTTTGGTTTTAGAGACTAGTAGTGACGGTGAACCTTGCGACAACCGGGTACCTGTAGGACAACTCGGTAACATCAAGTTTACATAGGGGAGATGTCACAAAGACCGAAATATTTCAGTGTTTTTCCTCCTAGATATGCTAGACCATATACAGCTAGACCCCTGTGGAATATTTGGTTATCTGATGTACTGGTGATGTTTGAACATCATTTTAGTAACAGCCAGTCTGATCTGAAGAAAAAGATTTCACATCCCTACCAATGACTTAAGGCAAATTAGGGTTGATTTTCCTTGACAAGTGACTGGTAGGTTAGGTTAACTGTGTCTGTATCATCAACCTCCTCAGCTGCCCTCCTAAATTAACACCTAATTATCTGAAATCCGGTCAAAAATATGTGGTCAATTTGACTATTAATAAAAATTCAGGATTCAGAGCAAAAATTTGCTGAAGCTGGTAGTAGTGTTTCACCTCTAGCCTGACAGTTTGCCTTGACAGACTTCTGTTTTGTGTAAATATTGATTAACAGTGTAAATACATTTATTTTTGCTTGAATCAATGTTTATGCAAAATGGAAGTCTGTCAACAATGCATGTTGATCTGAAGGTGAAATATCTGCTACCTTAGCACATTTTATCTCTGAAACCTGATTTTTTATTAACATATTAAGCACAATTTTTTTTACCAGATTTCAGATAGTTAGTTGTGCATGAACTTATATGGTGATAGAAATTGTAACATTTTCCCTTTAAAAGTGCTGATTCGGTAAATGACCATCGATTCAGTAGTTCGTCGAATCACTTCACAACAGCAGCAGTGGTGTACTCCCGACCATCACAGCTGCCTGGGTTTCATCCCTTGAAACAATGATATCTTTTTTCTGATGTGATTCTCCTTGTGTTCTTGCACAGGGGAACAAAGTACCAGTGGTGGTTATTTGCTGACTTGGCCAGGACGAAGCAAAGCTTGGCTAATCAGCAGAACCATAATCACACAGCTGGTGATCGCAGTCGTGTTTTGTCTCGGGGTTGATAGGCCTATGACGTCACAGCCTCTCGAGGCTCACGCTGCCATCAACCTCTTTTTGTGCAACTTTGAAGGTTTCTGTCTCCAAATTCTTACTTTTGTTTGTCAGATTAACTATGTCATAGGATAATTCAGCACATTTATCAACCAAATAAATTGTCTATCTATCTATCTATTGCCAGACGCCTCAATCCCGAACGGGGTGGCCACAAACAAATCGCCTCCATGTCACTCTGTCCCCTGCCATTTCACTACCATGCTCCCAACTCACACCCCCCTCTCTCATATACCTCTCCACTCCATCCCTCCATCTCATCCTCGGCCTCCCCCTCCCTCTCGCCCCCTCCACCTCACTCACACTCTCTCCGTCAATCTTTCACTCTCCATCCTCTCCACATGCCCAGACCACCTTAACGTGTTTCTCCTAACACTTCCCATCACGTCCTCAACCACACCACAACGCTCCTTCACTTCCTCATTTGTTAGTCTGTCTCTCCTTGTGACTCCACATGCTCCTCTCAAATAACTCATTTCCACTGGTCTCACTCTTGACTTCTGTCTTTCCAACTGTGGTGTGGGACTGGTCACTGCGTCATGTGGTGTGGGACTGGTCACTGCGTCATGTGGTGTGGGACTGGTCACTGCGTCATGTGGGATTGGGACGAAGACCAGAATGATGAGGAAGGTTCTTGAAACTCCGAGTAAAATATGGAAGTAAAATTAGTGGAGTATTACAGGCTGGCAAACTGGACACACCAAGCCGGCGTGCGACCTGGCGGGAGTCCCGGGCTGAACTGAGAGGCTGGACAGAGTCGCCAGACGTATGATTAATGGGACTTACATACTCGGTATGAAATACAAAGTAAATACAGACATGTGATATGGCATAAAGTAAATGAGGACCTTGTACATGGACAGACTATATAATACGTGGTTACATAGCCCATGGAATCACATATCTCACACCAGCAAGGTCCAAGCTTCACTTCCATTTGTCAGAGTTGGTATCACAATACTGTCATGTGACAACTTTTTCACTTCCATGCTCACCTCCCTGTTTCTTATCACTGCTTTCAACGAACCAGCAACCTTCCTTCCCTGCTGTACCCTTTCGAGCACTTCACCCTCCAGACTACCATCCTTACTCATCACACTGCCCAAGTACTTAAATTCACTCACATTCTCCATTTCCTTCCCATCCAATCTCACTGTACACTCACTGGCTTCACTTCTCTCGAAGACCATCACTTTACTCTTCCCCACATTCACCTTTAAATTTCGTTTCTTACACACTCTCCCAAACTTATCTACCAAGCCTTGCAGCTCCCCTTCGTCTTCACTCAACAACGTATCATCTGCATACAACAGTACATGGAGTTTCCAAACACTGCCCCCTCTCACTAAGGCCGCTCAAACATCCACTGCCCGACCTTGTATCTCTTTTATAACCCCATCCATATACAGATTGAACAACCATGGAGACATGACACATCCTTGTTTCAATCCAACCTTCAAATGGAAAGATTCACTCAGTTTGCCATCCACACACACTGCAGCCTTAGCACCCTCATACATACTCTTCACTGCCTTCAACAACTTCCCATCCACTCCATATATTCTTAATACCTTCCACAAATCTTGTCTATCCACCCTGTCATATGCTTTCTCCAGATCCATGAAGGCTGCATACAACTTCTTGCCCTTCTCTAGAAACTTTTCCACTACGGATCTAAGAATGAATATCTGGTCTACACAACCTCTTCCCTTCCTGAAACCTCCTTGTTCTTCTCCAACTAATTCCTCAGTAATTTCCCTAACTCTGTCAATAAGTATCCTACCATATATTTTTCCTATTACACTGAGAAGGCAAATGCCCCTATGATTACCACACACTGCTTTTTCCCCTTTTCCTTTGTACACTGGAATAATTTAATATATAATATCACAGCGCTTGCAATACCCTGCATGATAGAGAATTACAACACTCCATTTCTCACTCACTTTTAACCAGAATATTTCACTTTATGAATAAAGGGCTTTACTAAGTGGACCATACATCATAATCGACAACTATGTATAAGAAATGTACTAAGTGGAATTGTGTAAGGGCTTTGGCAATTAGGACTGCGAGCCTTTTCGCAGACAGTACCCCGACCACATGACGCCGCACCATCAATCTGTGGATACGTCCTTCCTTCATGAAATATCAGCTTGAAGTCATATAAAAGAATTGGAGAATATTATCAGACAACTTATTTATATATAGTTAGAATGAAAACTAATTATTGTGACGTATGGGAGAAAATACAGTGAATTTACTCTAGACCGACCTGTGGATACGTCCTTCCTCCATGAAATATCAGCTCAAAGTGAGGGCCTAGCAGCAAGGATGTCCAGGGAATCCCGCGATGTTCTTACAAACGGTTCTGGCTTCGACTTATTACTCTACAGTTAACTTATTATACAATCGTCCAGGAATTTGCAACAAGGAATTTTCACTCTCCTCTACTTAGACAAAATGACTTATGATGATTTAAATTTTGTGGCAGTAACATAGGTCTAACAGTTTAAACGATGCCTAAACCCACGTGTTGACATAATACCAGGCGTCGTCTTTGTCTGCCTACATGATCTAGCGACAGTGAAAAATAAATTAATTTCGTGGCTGTCAGTGACCATAATCAATAATCAGACTTTACCTAAGCTCATAGACATTATTATTTAGTACAACAAGATGATAAACATAAACTCATCTACAAAATTCTGAATTCCAAGTATAAATACAACTCATCGCGAATTTTAATCTTGAATCAACTTTCTTCGCCTCTTTATCAAAAACAAACGTGGATTTGCACCTCCCACCCGCTCCACACGGTCTTACATGTTAACAGTATTACTCCCCTACTACACTTTAACTAAGATCAAGCCCGAAAAGAGAATTACAAGGTCCACTTCCCATACATTGCATTGATTTAAACAGGGTCCAGAACTACACTTAAACCATACATAAACTAACGTAAATTACACATATATTACACTTACACTATACTTATACTAACTTATATTACACTTATATTACTTATATTATACTTATGTTACATACAAAATTACAGCATTACAATTAGCTGAGAATGTAGACATAATATGAAAATTATTCGTATAATTTTAGAGTATGTCGATCATTCACTTGACGTTATTAGGCATTTATATAAATGCCAATGTCTCATATGTACCCTTATGTTACACGATGAAGTGAAACATCGTATGTCACGTGATTCATGTTTCAGTATACAGTAATCCCTCCAAGATCCGAGATAATAGAGCCATAGGCATGTCCGGATCTTGCGTTTGTCCGGGTCTTAGGCCTGAGGCTTCTAGACGGGTACTTATGGACCCTAACCCATCCTTACTCATAAGAACTACCTACATAACTCCCAACTGGACATGCATAGTATCTATTTAAGACCCTGTTCACACAAGTAAGGGATAAAAAGCATGAAATAAGTGAAAAGGAACCAGTTAATGAGGAATTACAGGTGAGTATGGAAAATATTTACCAGTTGATATCCTAATGAAACTCCCAACCGGACATAAACATCACCTTTTTCAGACCCAAAACACACCAATAAGGGACAGAAAGCATGAAATAAATGAAATGGAACCAGAGAATGAGGAGTCAGAGGTCTGTCTATCTATATATCTATAGCCTGACGCCCTAATCCCGAAAAGGCTGGCCACAGACAAAACGCCTCCAAGTCGCTCTATCACCCACCATTTGCCTACCCTCCCCCCAGCACACTCCCCTCTCCCTCATATACCTCTCAATTCCATCCCTCCACCTCATCATCAGCCTTCCCCTCCCTCTCCCTCCCTCCACCCCACCTGCATACACCCTCTTAGTCAGTCTTTCATTCTCCATTCTCTCCATATGCCCAAACCACCTTAGTGTATTTCTCCTAATCTTCTCAACCACATCCACCCCACAACATTCCTTCACTTCTTCATTCGTCAACCTGTCCCTCCATGTCACTCCACATGCTCAAGTAACTCATTTCCACTGCTCTCACTCTTGACATGTTACCCTCTAGCAAAGTCCATGCCTCACTTCCATACGTCAGGGTAGGGATCACGATATCGTAAAGTGACTTCTTGACTTCCATACTCACCTCCCTATTTCTCATCACTGCTTTTAACCCGTCACATCCCGACCGATTTCCAACCTACGATACCCCAAAATCCCGAGCATTTTTGGGAAAAAATTTTATTGGCTCAAACCTTCGCTTTTGGTGTGAAGCTTCGAAAATTCATAGAGAAATCGTGATCCTGTGCTTAAAACTGTTGATACAAGTGTCATGCAACCGTACGTTTTCCTTCTTTTTCAGGGTACCTGGCTAAAGAAAACGAACTATGGAAGGGTTAACTAATTCAAGCCACTTTCAGTTACGTATTTATTTATGTATTTGGTACAAATTTATGTGTAGTAACAGACTATATTGGTTTTAACTCTTTATATAGGCAATAGAAGCATTGTTCAGTCACAAAACACATTCACATATGGCACCTTCCTTTATGACATTACCACCTCATCACTTCTGTTTGTTTCTTGCTCTATCTTCTTTATTTCTTTGTCCTCCACCTCAGGAATCACTTTCACCGTGAATTTCATCATTGGAGAGACCGTGGGGCAAAATACCTTTACTGGCCAGCTTACTGCTAACAGGTGAATTGGCTAGTGTGGAGGGGGAGGGGGGGTTAGGTGGGGCCAGGCAGTATCCCTGCCCGACAGCAGATAGAGGAAGGTCTCCCACATATGCCTACTAAAAATCACCCCTGAAACATGAAAATTGTGCAGATTTTGACCCTTGCAATTGCGCGATGTACCCATACGTCGATGGGTGTAGCTGTGACAAAATATTCCGACGTACCCATATGTCGATGGGATTCCTCGGGTTAATGAACCAACATCCTTCCTTCCCTGCTGTACCCTTTCAAGTATTTCATCCCCAAAACTTCCATCCTTACTCATCACACTGCCCAAGTGCTTGAATGCACTCACATTCTCCATATCCTCACCATCCAACCTCACTGTGCATTCTGTGACTTCATTCCTCTCAAACACCGTAACTTTACTCCAGTTCACATTGACTTTCAGATTCCTCTTCTTACACAGTCCCAAATTCATTCACCAAACCTTGCAACTCCCATTCATCTTCACTCAACAACTCTGTATCATCAGCAAACAACAACACCGGAATCTTCCACATCTCACCCTCATTAGAGCCACCCCTACATCCACTGCCCTATCTTGCACCTCCTTTACAACCCCATCCATGTATATGTTAAACAGCAATGGAGACATTACAACCCTGTTTCAGTTCCACTTTCAGATCAAAGAACTCACTTAGCTCACCATCCACTCGCACAGTAGCCCTAGCTCCTTTGTACATGCTCTTCACATCACTCAACACTTTCCCTACCACTCCATATATTCTTAATACCTTCCACATACCTTGCCTGTCTATTCTGTCATAATCATGAAGGCAGCATACACTTTCTTTCCCTTCTCTAGATACTTCTCCACCAAACATCTTAGAACAAATATCTGATCTACACATCCTTTTCCCTTCCTAAATCCCCCTTGTTCTTCTCTAACTAACTCCTCTGTTATATGCCTAACCCTATCAATAAGTATTCTGCCATATGTCTTTCCAGTCACACTAAGAAGGCAAATACCCCTGTGGTTACCACATACTTCTCTTTCCTCCTTTCCTTAATATAAAGGAACAATTATACCTGATTTCCAGTCCTCTGGAACCTTTCCCTCTCCCCAAGCCAATCTACACAACTTCCATATCCATTCCACAGCAATCTCAACCCCATACTTCAGCATTTCACAACACACTCCATCAATTCCTGGGGCCTTTCCCATCTTGATGATCTTCATTGCTTCCACTACTTCCGCCCTACTGATCTCTTCCTCCCTCCTCTCACCTCTTCTTCTTCCAGCCATTCCCCAACCACATATACTCACTCTGCTCTCACTCTGCATTCAACAAATCTTCAAAGTGCTTCTTCCATCTCCTCAGTTTCTCTGTCTTCTCCACCAGCAATCAGTTATTCCCATCTTTCACTCCCCTACTATTTCCCCTTTCACACTGTCTTACTTTCTTTACCTCCTTCCAAAACAATTTCTTACTTTCCCTCCATTTTACACTCAGATTCCTCCCAAACTCCTCATCCACTTTCTTCTTACTCTCCTTCACCAATCTCTTAACCTCTCTTCTCCACCTCACATATACCGCTCTCTTCTCTCTCTCATCTCCCCTACCTCTGCTCGCTAGCCATTCACTATATGCCTTCTTTTGTTCCACAGCTCGTTTTGCCTCATCACTCCACCATGCTGTCCCTTGCACACCCCTGCATCTCCTCCTCCTCACTCCACAAACCTCCTCACACGCTGCGCCTATCTCTTCCGTGAAAATCTTACATACATCTTCCACCCCTTCCATCTGCTCTAACTTATACCTTCCCAATCTTTCTTCCACTGTGCTCTTATTCTTTGCCATTTTCTCACTATCTTGTAACTTCTCCACTCTTCTCACAGGAGCTATTTCCTCCTGTCTTCCCCTTGGCCTCTTCACCCACTTTCTTTGCAGTCTCACCTTGGCCATCACTAAGTGATGGTCAGAGATTCCATTCCCCCACCCTCTCCACACTCTTGCATCCAACACTTGTCTTCTCATTCGCTCATCCACACACACATAATCTATCATTGCCTTCCATTCTACAAGTTCACCATCCATCCTCCTGAAGACTCTTCATGTATACTTGTGGATCATCTTGTGCCAAAAGTAGGTGCTGGCTATTGCCAACCCCTTACCAGCACAGATGTCCACCAAGGCACTACCATTCCCATCCACCTCAGCTGGCACACCCCACTGACCAACCACTCCATCCACTCGTACATTCCCAACTGTGCCATTCGTGTCTCCAACCAAAAGCACTCTCTCGCTCCTCTCAAAACTCATCTTTCACTCTTGCCACTCGGTCCTCTGTTGGTGCATACACACATACAGTTGCCTAAGCTTGTATACCTACTTTCATCCTCACCCATACAGTCCTTGCACCCACTGTTCCATACTCTCTTATATTCTCCTTCCACTTCTTGCTTATCATCAGACATACTCCCTCTCTTGCCCTCTCATTCTCATTAACTCCTGCACATATTCCTAAACCGTATTCCCATTCCTTCACCCTTTCTACTTTTCATTTAATTTCAGTCAATCCACATACATCCACTGTTGCATCCTCAAGCACCTGAACAATCTCTCTCACTTTCACTTCGTCATTCACTCCCCTCACATTCCATGTCCCCACCCTCAGGATGTCCTTTGTCCGTTCCTTATTCATCAACGTACGGTCCGCCCTGGTCCGAGGCGCTTTATTCTCTTGTTTAGTTAGTTCTTTTTACAGGGTGGGGCACTAACCCATCACCAACCCTTTTAGTTGCCTCATATGACAAGCAGGGATACTGGGGGGGTATTCTTGAAACCCCCCTACCCCCAGGGGGGTCAGAGGTGAGTATGGAAAATATTTAGCAGTATCCAGGGTACCTTTTGTGTGTGTGTGTGTGTGTGTGTGTGTGTGTGTGTGT
>JAGKTI010019697.1:591-11087 GCA_018397915.1 Birgus latro | reverse complement strand
ACACACACACACACACACACACACACACACACACACACACACACACACACACATTTCTCTCTCCCCAGTCTTCCCCTTCCATCCCTCCACCGTTTCCTCACTCCTTTTTTTCTTTTTCATACTCTTCTTCCTCTTCAGCTTCCTCAGTATTATTCTTATTCTTCATCTGTAAGTATCTCCCTATCATTTTGTTCTTTCCTTCAGCATTCGGCAATAATGTTTTAAGTTTTACGGCCATGAAAAACTGTGCAAGTAGGCTACCTGTGTGTGAGGACTGATAATGTGCGAGAGAGGGGCACAAAAGCGAGGGTATGTGAGCGAAGGTCCATTAGGCTAGATGAACAGTACTGTGTGGTACCTTATGTGAAATTAGGTAAAAGTTTCATTGTATCAGCGTAAGTTAATATGAACTGGCTCTAAGCATGCAACAGACCCGAACAGATGATGCAGAGTTCCTTTAACACCCCCTCTCCTTTCCCCTGGGGAGTGAAATTATTTAGATACAGGTTCTGAGATAATGCCTTTTTTTTTTCTTTTTTTAATTGCAAGCTCTCCGGGACTGTCAGACTTGTGATGAGATTTTTGGTGTTGTTCTACATACTTTGCAACGTATACTGCAGAGTGTTGTTTGGGCGCAGCTTGGGACCTGACACTCTCCCATCCCTCGTCTTCAATAATTATGTACCGTAACCAATTTCTCCTTGCGATCATTACCAACATTTTTATTATCGTTCGCTAGAAGTTGGTCTTAATGTACCCTCGAGGTTTGTTTGGTTTTATGCTTTGTATTAGCTTCGTCCCGGGCCTAGCCCCGGGCTCCTACTCTCCTCATGGGGCAGCACAGGATTAGATGATGTATGTATGTATGTATTAGTTTCGTCGTTGTATAAAGTCTAACGAGACTCATCTCTTACTTCTGCAGGTGAACATACTACACTATGAATGTATAACGTTTACGGTATTTAGTGGAAAGTGGAGAACTGCCATAATCCCTTTAATCCGGTGGCGTATTGTTTAGTTTTTTACTATTACCATACTATTTTTTTTTTCAGTTTTGAAGAGCCTCTTGTACTGGGGACTATTATAATCTCTCCCTAATTCAGTAAGTCTCTCCTAAACTAATTAAACACATCCAGGGGTAATAAAAAATTTAAAATACATCATCGGATGAAAAGGATTAAAACTCCAACAGGACAGTTCAGCAACACGTACTCTTCCCAAAAGCCTGCATATCCCCTGTGGCGCCACAATAGTGATATACTCAGCACTGACCCGCAACACATCGCACATTTCTCCGTGCGTGCTGAGACATAAACGGCAGGCTGTAAAGCGTCGGCAGGAATTTGAGGTAGAGAATATGAATAATTAATTTTTGGGTCGCCTTTGAGGAGGTTTGGGATGTGAAGATGTAATGATCTGTGTCGATGTGAAGGTTTATAGTTAGTCTGTTTTCACCTAACGGAACTGGGCCACTCCCATAACTTGAAATATTTAGTTATGATTACATGAAATTGGATAAGCCTTCGTTATGAGATAAGAATGAATCTCATTCTTACTAGTCAGATCAACCCTCCAATCCGACTACACCTGAATCAACCGAGATGAAAAACGTGAGAGATCTTTGTCAGGATAAGTAAACGTGCTACAGAAGGTGAGTGGATCGGTGTGGGCGGGGAGGTGGAATTAACAAGTCGGAGTGTCTGTGTGTGCGAGTGGTGAGTGTGCATGACTGAAAGTACTTGTGTGGATGTACTGTTTGTGTTGACAGTACTCCTGTGTGGATTTAAGGAGAGAATGTGCTAGTGTGGATGTAGGGATACGGATTAACTTTTTACTTGCGTCGGAATTTCATCTACTCAGCAATACTGCTTTGACGGAAGCCATGATAACATCCTAAAGTACATCTGAAGGTTTTTAATGTAGTTGTAGCCAAGGGAGAGTATTGCGATGTTTCTTGTTGTGTTGTAGGAGCAAATATATTGGTGTGGTTGTATGTACAGAGATTTACAAATTGGTTTAAGAAATGGTGAATCGAAATAAAATTACTAATGTACAGTAGCTGCAGTATCATCCCATTCAGTCCGGACGCTCGTTTTATATTTTATTCTTGCTACCTTTAGGCGACTTTATTCAGTTGGGGAGAGAGATAATGGAGGCTAAATCTTACCCTTACAAAAAAGTCTTGTAAGCTGAATAAAATTCGGACTGAAATAATTGGTGATTTAGAAATATGCTTTGATACGAAAGTGAAGCTGTGGAAAATGTAGGAAAAGTGAACGTAAATCCACTAGTGTATGAAGATAATGAGAATATATGGAAGTGGAACGAGGACTTTCGTATTGAGGTGATGGTGGTGGTGGGTGTATTAGTGTATGTGTAAGGTGAATGTACTGTTGTGAAAGTTACGAGGAGAAAGTGGGATGCGAGTGTACTTGGTTTAAGGAAAAGTAGGGGTAGGTGTAGAGATGTAGGCGTGAGTAAAGAGGTCGTAGACGTGGCAGAGTGGGATGTATAATGAGAGGAATGAAAGTGTTCAGTGTAAGGGATGTAGTGTAAGTGACGTAGGTATAAATTATGTAGGCAGAAGTGTAAGTGATGACAGTGTGTTGTAAGGGAAGAAGATGTAATTGCAAGGGATGTGGGTGTAAGTGCAAGGGCTGTGGGTGTAAGTGTAAGGTATGTAGGTGTAAGTGCAAGGGCTGTAGGTGTAAGTGTAAGGGACGTAGGTGTAAGTGACTGAGGTGTGGTGTAAGGGATGGAGATATAAGTGTATGGGATGTAGGTGTAAGTACAAGGGATGTAGGTGTAAGTGATGGAGGCGTGGTGTAAGGGATGGAGGTGTATCAGGGATGTAAGTGTAAGTAATGTAGGTATAGGTGTAAGGGATGTAGGTGTAAGTGTAAGGGATGTAGATGTAAGTGATGGAAGTGTAGGTGAAAGGGATGTACAAGTAGATGTAAGTGGTGTGGCGGTAATTATACACAAGCAAGGGTGAGCCGGAGAGTTATGGGGTGTAGATGTGAGTGAGAGGGAGAAGTGTAGGAGTGAGTCAGCAGGAGCACTGAGAAAAATACAGGTAAGGAAGGAGGTGTAAAGGTGAGTGCACGGAGGTGTATGGCAAGAATAAGGCTGCCTGATTAAGGAGAATGAGTAGGCTGGAGCTTGAAGAGATGTCGGACAAGTATGAGATTTCGAAAGACGTAAGAATGTGGGGAGGTTACAGGGGCCATAGTAGCACAAGTTTATCTGTGATAGGGTCGTGTTATAAGTGGTCTTGAGGATTTCGTACAATCTCTTCCTTAACGAATTGTTCTTCGCAGTACACCACCAAATCCTCTTGTGTGTTATTGATGCAAACTATGGCGATATTAAAACGAGACAAATAACATACAAGAGAATGTTAAGGTGTAATATGCAAAGTTAATTGCCAAGGACTAGGTGCCACAAATCGTCTCATGCCACCTGTAATGCGAAACAATGTAAGGAAGGATGTAAGAGTCAGAGTTTGAGAAAATTTAGGCTGGTGTTACGGGAGAGAGAACAGTGGTGCTGAAACAGGAGGGTGTAAGATGAGACTGGGTAATTTGTAGGTGGTTTTTGAGAGTAAGGGAGGATGTTGAGCAAAGTTATGAGATCAAATGGAGAATGATGTGAGAGTGAGAATAGGGGGCTGTGTAGGATGGTGTTAAGGGAGGAAGGAGAGTAGGGAAGAACGCAAGGTGAAGGCTCAGGAGGGTTACAGGGGTTAGGGTAGAGGAGGAAGGTACTGGTGCTAGCTGTAGGAAATATAGCTGAGAGTGAGGAAGAGTGAAGGGTAGAGGAGAGAAAGTATAAGAGTGAGCATGGGGTATAATGTAAGTGTTCTGAGGGGTAGGAGAGTATGGATAAGAGAGGTAGGGGCAGATGTAAAGGCTGAGGCAAAGTAGAAAGTGAAAGCAAGAGTCCAGAACAGTAGGGGTCATGACTGAAAAGGACGTAGGAGTTAAGTGAAGAAGTGTGAGCTGAGAAGAGTTTACAAAGCCAGATTATGAGTGAACGGTCTATGGTAAGAAGAGTTTAAATTGAGAGTAGCTATAAGAGAAAGAACTCAATAATAGATAGAGATAAATATATGGTAAAGTTAAGGTAGGGGAATGTGTGATAAGAACAGTGAGGTGAAAATGTGAAGGGCAGAAGAAGAGAATAGCGGAGTAGCGTGTAGAACTAAATATTATGGAAAAATGACGAGGCAAAGGAAGCTGAGGGTAGAGAGGTGAAGGTAAGGAAAAGTGTAGGGTAGGAGCAAGGATGTAAGGGTGCAGGAATGAAGAGGAAAAGTGAAGGAGGGACGATGTAGGGGTGAGAAAGGGGGGTGTAGGAGTGTGAAGGGAGGGTGTAGGAGTGAGAAGGGAGGCTGTCGGGGTGATAAGAGAGGATGCAGGGGTGATAAGGGAGGGTGTAGGGATGATAAGGGAGGATGTAGGGATGAGGAGGGATGGTGTAGGAGTGAAGAGGGAGGGTGTAGGGATAAGGAGCTCGGGTGAAAAAGTGAGAGGGAGTGTGCAGGTGTGAGGAAGGAAGGTGGTGTAGATGTGAGGAGGGTGGTGTAGGTGTAAGGAGGGAGAGTGTAGGTAGGGGGTTATTCTCACCTTCCCTACAGACCCCTAAGGCACACGACACATCACCACCCTACACCACCCCTACCATAATAACCAACACCATTTTCCCGTTTCACCATACAGCAAACACGTACGGTATACTAACATTTTCTCTCTCTCTCCCTCTCTCTCTCATCATACAGCAAGCATTATATATTTAGATTAGTAGACTATGTCCATCTTTCGAATGCATACCGGTTAACTTTAAAATATGTTAGTATATTTCAGAGCGTCTAGATAAAAAAAAAAAAAAAATCATGATACTGGAAGAATATGAGTTGACATACTGAATAAATCTGGGGGTTTTGATATGGAAGGTATGGTGAATAAGTGATTGAAGTAGATGGATAAATGGATGTAGAGGATAAATATGTATGAAGTGAAGGAATGCAGATGGCTTATGTTTATGACTTATTGAAGAAAGGAAGTATTTGGCAGTCATTAAATGGAAATGAGTCCAAAGCTGAGCATGCGAAATACATCTTTAGGACGAATGTGGATGACAGGACTACGTAGAATGCAAGATGGTCCCCACTCATCTACGGTACACTGACATACTTCTGAGCAAATTGCCATGATAATAAATGAACACACAAAAACACAGGATCTAAAAATTGGTGTATTATATGGCTTGACGCTTGACCCCTTAAATCTCTTTGTAAGATCTAAATAAAAAAAATGAAAAAAGCCTATCGGGAATATTGGCCCAAGGAACAATAGTGCTAAGTCTGAAGTGAATTAGTGGAGAAGTAAAGGAATGACGCCAGGCTGAAAAAGCGTTTGAAAGAAGGAAAAAAAAAAAAGGAGGAAATACAATAGCACTCCACACTTTGGCGTGGAGACCTAAATAGGCCTATATAGGTTAACAGCGAGATAAAGATGGCATGAATTACGAGGTAGATGGACAGCGAATACTTATAAATTAGTAGTGAGATGAATATCTTGATGAAAGAAGATAGGAGAGATTAAAGCTTAGCTCCTTCAGAATGTGGACGTTTTATATTAAAGTGCTTGTTCTATACCATTTCATTCAGCTTCGGAATGCCCTCTTGCACCGAAACATCTATCTTATGCTGAACTATTGTCTGGGGGTGGCAAGAAAAAAGTTAAATTCTCGTCATCGTGCTGAAAGGGTTAATATTTGAGACGAAATGGATGAGGATGCAGATGGCTCGGTAAATGAAAAGCATGAATGTAAATGGAGTGGATGACGACTGAAATGATAATATGGATTAGGAAAAGGAAATGGACTAGTTTTATATGGATCTGAGGAATGATAAAAATGTGGATGAAGGTGAGATGGATGAATATGATGTTGATGAAGAGAAAATGAAGATGGGAGAAGTTGATGAATAACGAGACGTATGAATATTGTGGATAATATGGATGATGTATGGGCGATGATGATGTGGAAGATGGTAGACGGAGATATGAATGAGGGATGACGATGTTATTGACGAATAGAATGGATGCATATATGTGTGATGGATAGTGAGGATATGAATGAAAGTAAGATAGATGAAGATATGGATGCAGAGATAAGGATAGAGATGCTTGTGGGTGAAGATGATATGGATAGATGAGGTGGATGAAGAGACAGGTGAATAATTGGATGTAATGAATGATGAAGGTGCTGAAGGTGATATAAATGAAGGTGAGGTAGATCAAGATATAAACGAAGAGATAAATAAACAAAGTTATGGATGTCGGTGGATGAATATACCATGAACAGTTAAGACGAGACAAATGAAGATAAATGTGATATGGAAGGTACAGAAGATGGATAATGAAAACGATACGAATAAAGTGACAAAGAGAGGTGTAAGTGATTATATGCATTAATATTATATGGATAGCAGTGGATAGGGATGATGTGAATGAAATGGATGAAGAGTTCGAAAAGTATATGGATGATCGATGATGAATACACGGGTCAAGGGACAGATAAAGATAAGGAAGAAAAGATGATACGGAGATTTATAAGGGTGATGATTACGATGCCAATAAAGATACTGATAAAGATGCGGATGATGATGATGATGATGATGATGGCTGCCCTTGTGATGGCCTCGGGGGATTCTCACACAGTATCAGCGGCCCTTACATAAGGTTGTCGTAAGGTATGTGTGTGTGTGTGTGTGTGTTTGCCCTCTTCTTCATCTCTCTCCTTCAGTCTCTTCCCTCATTCCCCTCCCTCACTCTTATTCCTCACTCTCTTCCATCATTCCTCTCCCTCACTGTCATCCTTCATTTCCTTCCATCATTCCTCTCCCTCACTCACTCCCTTTCACCCTCAGCCTCCCTTCCGTCATCCCCTCTCACTTACCTTACTCACCTCCTTCCCTCATTCCCCCTCACTCCCCTCATCTAGTCTCTTCTCTCAGCATTTGCTCTCCCTCACACCTCTGTCAGGAACCTTCTTCACTCCGCTCTCCCTCTCCTTTTTCGTTTCCCTCCCTCACTCCCCTCCCCCAGTGTCCTTTTCCTCATGCCTCTCCGCCATTTTCCTTTTCCTCATTCCTCCCCACCACTGCTCCCTTCCTTATTCCTCTCCACCCCTGTCCTCCTCATTGCTCTCCACCCTTTCCACCACTGTCCTCTGCCTCATTCCTCTCCAACACTCATCTTCCTTATTCCTCCCCACCACTCCTCATTCCTCTTCACCACTGTCCTTTTCTTCATTCCTCTCCACCACTATCTTCTGCCTCAATCGTCTCCATCATTGCCTCCTTCTTCATTCCTGACCGTCTCCCTTCCCCTCCTCTTCTCCATCAGTCTTTATTTTCCCTCCCCTCTCACCTTCACGGCACAGTATTTTCTCCTAACAGTCACAGTTTCTGCTTTTTTTTCTTTCATTCACACACACACACACACACACACACACACACACAAGAACGTACACCCCACTACCACATCCCGGCACGACCTGTCTGTCTCATCTGTCTGTCTGTCTGTCTCTCTCTGATTTGCTAAAGTTATAAGAATCACCATAACTTCAAAAACTGTGCTCCACTAGCTATTCTCCTTCCTTCATCAGAGAGCTTCGCAGGTAAAGCCAATTATGTAAGTAACTTATAAGCGTAAGTAACACGCTAGATTACTTTTTTCCCGATTGATAACCGTCAAGATTATCGTCTGCTTTATTGGACCAGATCTAATGTATAATTCGTCTCAGTCCTTTCACCTGTAATCCCCTCCCCCTCCGCACCACCACTAGCTTAGACCACATCAACCCCCTTTCGATTCTGTATGCCTCTCTCTCTCTCTCTCTCTCTCTCTCTCTCTCTCTCTCTCTCTCTCTCTCTCTCTCTCTCTCTTGCATTCATAATATTTGTTTCCTTGTTTGCCTATAGTTGCTGATGGCTACAGTTCCTTTGCATCTGAGTGTTCTGTTACTTTTTCGTCATACAACGAAGCTTCTTGTAAGCTAATGTTGCGTGTGTGTGTGTGTGTGTGTGTGTGTGTGTGTGTGTGTGTGTGTGAGAGAGAGAGAGAGAGAGAGAGAGAGACCTGATTTTTATCATGTAAATCAGGAAGACATGTTTGTTAATACAATCTGGTGAAATGCTCCTTAAGATAAAAAAAAAAACCAAGGTCATCCACATAGCAGTGTTTCCTTAGACTACGCTCCCTCCTCCTACTCCACTATGCGGTTTCCTCCCTACTGTCCATGATATATTCACTGAAAGTACTAAGTACACTGGTAGTGTTGCTTAGTAGTAATAAACCATTTGGAATATCTTGCATCATTATGATCTGAGATATCTTAAGGGGAGGAGAACATAAGTCAGAACACTGGTTATAGATCACCGTGGTATATCTCACTCTACACACACACACACACACACACACACACACACACACACACACACACACACACACACACACGGGACTGTTTCGGCAGAGCAGCTCTCTAGGAAGGGAGTTGCATCTTTTTTGGAACAGATGACGTAAAATGTTAAATTATGATACCTGAGGGCGATTGTTGCTATCATCTTGCTCTTCAGTCATTGTTGCCTCAGTGTCGTTCGCGATGTATAATCCTCTCTCACAGTGATATAGATTTTTTAGGCATTCATATATAGCTCGTACTTCTATCAACCATCTCAGGAGTTAATAACAGTTCCCACAGACTATCAACTCCCTTCCCCCCCTTCACTAACTTCTTTCCTCTTTATAGCTGTGAGTTTATGGTGCTCTGAAGGTGAACTTGATGGTAATTTGACCGTTTTTTCCCCGTAGAGCGTATGACGTCACTTCCGGACAGTTCCCACAAGACATACGGACGGGCGGACACTCCATAATGGCAGAAAATTGCTTCCCGTCTTACCCTGGCTGGCTCAGACACGTGATTAACTTGATCAGCATACCAGACAGCTTACACACACACACACACACACACACACACACACACACACACACACACACTGTCATCATCATCATCATCATTAAGGCATACTTACTTCACGTACAGTACATATATACATGCTCACGCGTTCCCGAACTTTGTCAAACTGACGCATGCACCAGTCCGTGCTCACACACACGCACACTCAAGCGCACTCTCACAAATATACATGGAGTACCGGTCTCTTACGCAACACAGTCACGCAGTTTTTTTACACACACACACACACACACACACACACACACACGAGCTCATGCTAAGTCAGCCTTTAAGTTTTTGCCACTCGCGAATTACATATCCACGTTACGTAACAAAGTGCTTCAGACAGAGAGGGGAAAACGGGTTCTTAAAAAAAAATAATAATAATAAATCGCTGCATAACCGCCAAAAATGGTTGTCCCCCAAACAATTCTCAGTTATACCAATATTTAACTCCTGCAGTATGAATTAACTAAAATCATCTAACAAAAGTAAAATAATAAGTAATGGAAAGAACAAGAGCACTGGGTGAGTTAAAAGACAATTGTTACGAGAGATGTCCTCCGAGCTGGATAAAACAGACTGGCGGTGGAAAGAATGAAAATAACTATATACTTCGTTCTGAAACAGTGAAGGACGTTGTTTAAAATAGCTTTATTATGTGAGGTGTCTCTAGAGCTGGATATAGTCTAGCGATGGCAGTAAGCAAATAAATAAATAAAATAAATAAATACAATAAGCCTCGTACTGAAGAGTTCATGGAAACTACTTTCCATCCAATTCGAACGAGAGGTTTCTCCTGGGCAGTATGAAATGGCAATGGCAATGGCAATGGCAATGGCAATGGCAAAAATAAAACGGTAAAGATTTCATGGTACTGAATGGGTTTAAGATACAGGAATGTTCATGATAGACACGTTTACGATATTACGATACATTCAGGTACTTGCGATATAACGATATTTGTGGTACAGATCTTTTATGATATATACACAGATTCTATATACGGTCGTTAACAATGTGCGTATTTTTACGATATACTGATATTTACGATATACTGATAAATATGCTATTCTATTTACATGTTTATAATGTACAGATGTATTTGACATGTAGAGTCAGTGTTCAGATTATAAGGGCTCCACAGTATAGAAGTCCAGTATACTGTATTTCTGACAAATTTACGATATACAGCTTTACGACATTCTGATGTTTACGATATGCAGATGTTTACATTAGGTGTTTACTATATGCAAACGTTTATAGTGCTGTTTACAGCGTATTAATGTTCATGAGATATTGATGTTTACGATGCACTGATGTTTTCCTGATGTTTATGATGTACAGATGTTTATGGTAGATACTGTAGACGTTTAAGATATGTCGATATTATATACGGATGTTTACTCTCTCTCTCTCTCTCTCTCTCTCTCTCTCTCCCTTCCTTTCTTTTTTTTCCCTCTCTCTCCCCT
>JAGKTI010019696.1:0-12859 GCA_018397915.1 Birgus latro | reverse complement strand
CTCTCTCTCTCTCTCTCTCTCTCTCTCTCTCTCTCTCTCTCTCTCTCTCTTTCTCAGCACAACATATTCCATGAGAAGATAAATAAAAAAAATGACATAAATTGGCAAATGAGCAAAAAGGTATTGTATTAAAGGCATGAACAATATGAATAATGCAACACACACACACACGCACACACACACACACACACACACACACACACACACACACACAGGATATGACGTAACCTATTAATGGCCCTAACAAAATTACGTACACAAGTCGACATTGTATTTACGGGAAAAATGAGTGATACCTATTTTTAGTATTCCGTGTGTGTGTGTGTGTGTGTGTGCTGAGGTCAGTACTTTCTTTACTCTCTCTCTCCCTCTCTCAAACCTTCTAAGCCTAAGACATTTACCTAGGCAGCTCCCCCTCCTCCTTCACAGCTGGACTTCGAGTACAATAACACTAGTAACCAAGGAGACTCATTCCTACCTCGTAACCAAGACTTGCAGATTTCCATGCAACCACGACTTAGGTCTTTCTTCTCGTCGGTGGAGGAAGCTACCTAGCACCATTTCCTGAGCGATTTTGTGTGTGTGTGTGTGTGTATGTGTGTGTGTGTGTGTATGTGTGTGTGTGTATGTGTGTGTGTGTGTGTGTGTGTGGTAATGTCCACAGTAAGTTACAAGAAATTTCCCTCTACATCTACCCATAAAGCTTATTTTCCAGTTTCTCCAAATTTACAGTACCAATTATTTAGAGAAAAGTGTTATATTTTGGAATAACCTAGACTCGTGATAAGAACTGATAAACCGAGGCGCAATATCAAGATTTGCGTAGTTTGTGTTTGGAAATCGTTTTCTTTGGACTTTAGCAACGAGGGGGTACTTTTATGACAGTCTGTGTTTATACCAGCCCGTACCTATCCTACCCAGCCTGCTTACATTTATACTGAGGGTTCTGTCCTCCACAATGGCCGAGTGGGGACTTCTTGCCTTATCTTTACTAAATCTGCTTCTGATATCTCCACATCCCACCGTTTCCCTAAGTTGGCCAGCGGTGCTTATTGAGAACTGTCTGCTCTTTTCTCTGTCCTCGATTTCCTCTCTCTCAGAAACTCTCAGGCCTAATCATCAGCGATACCAAACAGCCAGCGTCCTTCCTCACAACCCTCTTTCCCTCGCCTCTCCTCCCTCTACTCGCGACTTCATCAGGCTCACGCTCTGTGTCTCATGTTGTCTGTGTTTCCATATATGTTACTCTGCTGTTTTACTTGGTTTTTCTCACTGTAGCCTAGATAAACCTCTCGATACACCTGACATATTGGATGGACTAATTCTTGCCAGAGCCAGACGTTTGCTATTCATATTATGGCGGACCTTTTGTAGTAAAGAGCCCGAAGCATCATGGCTGCCGAAGCCGTAGATCACCCAGTACGTGATTACTATATACTGGTTGTGGTAGATGGTAACGGTAATAATGGTGCAAATACAAAGAACGAGTGAGGAGGAGGACGCTACAGCCATATGGGCCTTGTGCCTTCCTGCTGACGGGGGAAGCTGACCTTCGTTGGGCCCGTCACCTGGTTGTCAGCGTCCTCAGGGTTGGCTGTGACCTCGACTCAGCTGCTGTGCACATCCTTCATCCCCCCCACCCCCGACACACACACACTTCACTCTCAGGACAATACTGTTCAGTTACAACACTATATATAAACCCGCCACCCCTCACATACCCACCCACGGGAGGTATAATTAAACAAAGCTGATCGAGTACACTTTGCCAGTACAATTGCCAGAAATTCGACCATAGAGGAAGTCAGCAAGAACGTCCCAGTACTAGAACTTGACTCTCCTGAAATTGCTTCACTTAAAATACAGGCAAGACACGTAAAATCCATCTTAGACAATTTACCTACCAACAAAGCTCCAGGCCCAGATGGAATTCCCCCAATTGTTTTGAAAAAGTGTTCCCCAGAACTTGACCCTTGCTAAATTATTCAGAATATGCATACGTACTTCTTCATTCCCTAATTCACGGAAAGAAACCAATATCCACCCAGTTCCAAAGAAAGGAAGTTCTTCTGACCCCTCTATTGCAGACCAGTAGCTGTCACATATTCTCTTGGTAAAGTATTTGAAATTTTAATTAATAAACACACAGTCAAAAACTTTGAATCCAACAACTTAATCAGTGACAGACAATATGGTTTTCGCCATGAAAGATCCACCATTGACATACTCAGTCTCCTGACTCATACCATCCATCAATCAAACGGCCTATATGGAGAAACTCATGCAGTAGCCCTTGATTTTTCTAAAGCTTTCGACAGAGTATGGCACCGTTCCCTTGTTATGGGCTAACGTCTTTTGTTCCTCTGCTTGCCTCATATCTCAGTGACAGAAAAATAAGAGTAAAAGTAGACGATGTATATTCCAATTTCCACTCAATTAACGCCGGCGTGCCGCAGGGATCAGTTCTGGTGCCAACCCTGTTCCTGGTTCATATTAATGATCTCTTATCTGTCACCCACAATCCCATCCATTCATATGCAGATGACTCAACACTTCATAGTTCATTCACACTCAGACACCCATTTACAAAGTCTGATATCTCTAATTCTCAACTTAGTACAGCCATCTCCATAAATCAAGACTTATCTATGATCAGTGATTGAGGACAAAACAACCTTGTCTCATTTAATGCTAGTAAAACCAAATATATACAATTTACTAATAGACAGATATTGCCAGATTCGTATATTACCTTCAGTGCTACTAATATTCCCATCTCCAAAAGTATTGAAATTCTCGGCATCTCACTTAACAGTGCCCTTGGCTGGACCTCTCATGTCAGACCACTTGCTAAAACCACCTCAAAGAAACTTGGATTATTGTACAGAGCCCGTAACTTCTTCACTGACGAGCAATTAGCTATAATTCATAAGGGTCATGTGCGCTCTCAGCTTGAATATTGCTCACCCTTGTGGAATGGATGTGGAATGATTGCATTAAAGCGACAAAATTCAGAACAAAGCCGTTGGAATTATTAATAACCCTGCTATTACAAATAAATGACCTCCCCTACAAATAAGAAGGAATGTTTCTTCCCTTGCATTATTTTACTGCTATTTTTATTGTAAATGCTCAGACGACGTTGCGTCCATTGTGCCACCTCTCCATGCCTTTCCTCGTGCTACGCGGGCATCTGGCAGCGCTCATGACTGGAACGTCACACAGTCATATTGCAGAACTTCTGCCTATAGGAATTCTTTTATTCCCCGAACTGCATCTCTCTGGAATTTGCTTCCCCAGAGTGGTTTCCCTCCAAACTTCAACCTGCAGCTGTTCAGGTCCAACTGTTACAGATATTTCATGAATGGAGGACACCAGTAATCTGGTGTATGGATTTTTTTTTATTATTCATTTGTTTTTCCTTCCTCTGTTCTGTTATAAAAAAAAAACTGGACTAGGACACAACACAACCCTCCATAGCTGCCTGCTTTGCTCTGGGTAGGGTGGAGTCACATACACCTGCCACTTTTGTAGAACAGACCCACATATAACACGGCCCACGTAAAGGACCACTACATAGCACGTCACATGCATAACATCATCGGTGCAGGGAGCCTATGGGACAGACTCATTGGGGCGGTTCCTTACCTGCGGTCGACGGGTCTTCTTAGGTAGACAGGGTTGAGCACTATCAACAGCAACAATCTGCATCCCTGTTGCGTGTTCCGCAGGCGTTGGTAGGGTGTGTGTGTGTAGATCTTGGCAGGGCCTTTGGCCTTTGTCGGTGGTTGTATGAGCTGGGGGTTGAACCGTGCCTTGATCAGAGCACGAGCACCGTTCCTCCCACTCTTCCTTTCTTAAGGTAGCTTTCTTGCCTCGTAGAGGTGCAAAGAAGCGGTCAGAACTGAGGCAGGAAGCCGGACGGAAACCTGTGACCTCGGTCCACAAAATCGCCGGGAAGGTGTGTAATTGGGGAATATGGAGGGGTGCGGACAGGCTCAGGTAGACGGAAGTGGATGGTGCAGGTAGGTTGGTATGGAACAGGGACATGGTAAGGGTGGTGGGTGAAGGGAAGGACAAGCTTGTAGTAGTGGGAATGAAAAAAGGTACCGGAAGTATAAAGTAATAACAGTAGGTGAGGGAATGCCAGAGCATGTACCTGGGCACATGACTGAGGATAAATGAGGACAAGCCGAGAAGGACGACGGTTGAAGCAGAGGAGAGGAGGTCTCAACGAGACGGAGATGAGTTAGTATCTGTTTGACAGGCAGAAAGGAGCCCAGTTTATACAATGGAAACTGTGTTGGAACATTCAAGAAGTTAGGCAAAGCTGTCATGGCTCCAAGGGCGTGCACAAGTAACACTTCAAAGCCCCCCTGTCCCTTTCCCCTCCCGGTTGCAAAGTGCCCTTTTAGTCATCATTGTCAAGTAGTTCGAGTAGTAAGCGGGAAAGCGTGTGGTACTCATATTTTAAATTAGAGCCCCTTCCCCAAAAACTGTCTGTGCACGCCACTGCATGGCTCATTCATTTGGATCTAAGCCGGCGTGTATAACACGGCGGTGCTATGTTATTAGTGCATGCACCATCATCCTACCCACCCAGCGTGATGAGGCTGCCACTTGGGTGTGTAGGGGAGGTCCCTGGGTACACACGAAATCCTGCCCAGGCTGGGGTGGTATCGCTGTTGCCCAAGTGTGTATTGAGCAGGGGCACGCCTGGCCGTATGAAGTTAACTTGACGGGGATGGTACTCGTATACTGTGGCGCTCTATGCCGCAAGACATTTGGTTATACTTACATATCTATAAATGCTGTTCCTATGTGGCTGGTGCCTGGATGATGGCAAGACGTCCTTACCTTGCCCTGGGTGCTGTGAGATGCCCTTATCTCTCAGGCGCATCACATATGGCTCCAAGCGATCCAGCGAATAGCAGACTGAAGATGCCCTTTTGCAGTCCACCATCTTTCTTCTGGGGGGCAGGGAGGAAGCTAAGAATGTTATACTGGTCAATATCCATAGATATCTATGGATATTGATATTGGTGCCATCACGGGAAGACGTCCCACAGGCAGAACAGGAGCTTAGAAACAAACTCAAAATGAACAAGAACAAAACAATGAAACAGGAACGATTCAGGGCAGGATCTTTCTCTCCCGTGATATTGCAAAATAGTGTTGGTTTAATCATAGCTCTTTACTCAAATGCAGACATTACATTTTGTTTTTTGTTTGTCAAAATGAAAATAGGGGGTGTACGCTAAGGTTTATTCCCTCAAAGAAAAAAAAGTATCAGTGCATTCATATACAATACTATTTACTACTTATGGTTAGCCTACACTCAACATTCCTTTGGTTTATAACAGCAGTTAATTTATTTATTTATTTATTTATTTATTTTATTCTTGCGGGTTGATTTGGTTATCTCCAGAAACCGCGATCGCGGTCGGTCGGAGCCACAGAGCCTACAGAGGCAGTGTTGCCAACTTCTACAAATTTATCTGTAGATCTACAGATTTTGTAACTATTTTCAGATTGTCAGATTTTGTTTGATAAAGAGGCTTAATCTACGGATTTTCATATTGGAAGACATTTTCTATGTATATACAGATTTCGCTCCCTTTGTGGCTAAGAAGAAACTTATCAAATATAATTTATTACATCTGCTTTTTGAGTTTTTTTTTTTTTTTTAATTTTCACCCTGACAATATTTCACATGCTGTGTAATCTGCCACTTCCAGCGGGAGCTGCTCATTAAAACAACTGCTGCCTTTTCAAATCGGAGGATGGAGAGAAGTGCATTATTTCACCTGGAAATTCATTGTACAGTATTTGTTCTAATTCTGGCGTGGATCCTGTGTTATAATGAGTTAATATGAATGATTGAATTTGATTTATTATCACTCAACAAAGATATTACACCCCTTTCCAGTTTAGCTTATGACCAAGTGTAGTTGGACTGGACAGTTGACTTGTAACCAAGGAGATCCATTCCTGTTTCATAAGGAAGGCCCATCAAATTCATGCAACCACAATTTTGTATTCAAGCTGTGTGACAGGCCCAGTTCCATGAGCTAACAACTGGCTGTAGCCTACACAGTCCACTATTTAAAAAAAAAAAAAAACATTATTTTGTAACAGCTCTATGGTACTATTATGACCAAATTCAATCTTCAACATGTGGAATGTGATTTCTGTATTAGGGAAAAATTTGGGGGGGTTCAAGGGAAAGGCTGTGGAAAATTTGGATGGGGTAGGTCCCCATTTCCACCCACAGAATGGTTACTTTGAAGGATCTACAGATTTCTACAGATTTTTTGGCGTCCAGCTTCAGATTTACCAAATTTGCTGGTGGCAACGCTGTACAGAGGCAGAGTGAGACGGACAAACACGGGCAGCCAACAACAGCGCCCGGCGCCCGTTCATCAGTATCTTCATCGGGTTTGAAGGTGGAGGGCAAGTTATAGTGAGGTGTCTCGGAGTCCTGTGCATTATTATTTCTAGTGGTTTATTATATTACCACATAATCAAGCAATGGCTGCGATGACAAGAGGTAAGTAGGGAATATTTAGCTCATTGGTGCCTACCGGAATAGCCTAAGTATACTTAAGCCTAGTCATCGTGTGGATGCAAACTGCTAGGGTTCACCGGGTGCTTGTGAGGGAAGTTAGCAGAGGCAGTCATAGAATAAAATAAAGGAAGTAAACGAATCAGGGGCTAGACTACGCAGCCGATCGTGTACTTTGCTTAGCCAACGAGCAGGCGACTCCAATCAAAAGCTGCTTGTATAGGCCCACTAAGATTGATTGGGACACTTTATATTGTTTCAGGAAATATGTGTCGTTATCCTGCATGGTCCCGTCGTCTCAGGGCTTGTTATTAGCATTATTATTAATTATTTTTATTTTTTTTAGCCCATCAGTAATAGAGTTCTGCAACCAGACAATCCCTTTTAGTACAGTAATTTTTTTTTGCATTTTTTTTTTTCACATTTCTGAGTATAACTGTTGGTACTCAGTAATTACAGGTAGGTTCATCCCCTTCACTAATTTGAGTCAGGTTTGGCAGGACAGAAAGCTCACTGAAGCCCTTAAATTGATTTAAAGGGAAGGGCAACGGTTGTGTCAAGAGCCAAGGTTCGGACAAGTATGAACAGCTAAACTTCCTTGTAAGAATCCCGAGGTTACGTAAGAGATACCTTATACGATTGTCATTCATTGCCCAGAATAATTTCCTTGTGAATTAGTGGAAACATGTTTAAGAGGAATTAGTTGGAGACGAACAGGGAAGTTTTAAGAATGAGTGGGGTTGTGTAGACCAGATATTCATTCTTAGATCCTTAGTGGAAAAGTTTCAAGAGAAGGGAAAGAAGTTGTATGCAGCCTTCATGGATTTGAAGAAAGCATATGACAGGGTGGATAGACAAGGATTGTGGAAAGTATTAAGAATATATGGAGTAGATGGGAAGTTATTGCAGGCAGTGAAGAGTATGTATGAGGGTGCTAAGGCTGCAGTGTGTGTGGATGGTGAACTGAGTGAATTTTTCCATTTGAAGGTTGGATTGAAACAAGGATGTGTCATGTCTCCATGGTTGTTCAATCTGTATATGGATGGAGTTATAAAAGAGATACAAGGTCGGGCAGTGGATGTTGGAGCGGCCCTAGTGAGAGAGGGCAGTGTTTGGAAACTCCCTGTACTGTTGTTTGCAGATGATACTGTGTTGTTGAGTGAAGACGAAGGGGAGCTGCAAGGCTTGGTAGATGAGTTTGGGAGAGTGTGTAAGAAGCGGAATCTAAAGGTGAATGTAGGGAAGAGTAAAGTGATGGTCCTCGAGAGAAGTGAAGTCAGTGAATGTACAGCGAGATTGGATGGGGAGGATATGGAGAATGTGAGTGCATTAAATTACTTGGGTAGTGTGATGAGTAAGGATGGAAGTCTGGAGGGTGCTTGAAAGAGTACAGCAGGGAAGGAAGGTTGCTGGTTCCTTGATAAGCAGTGATAAGAAACAGGGAAGTGAGCATCGACTTGAGCTTTGTGCTACCAACTCTGAAGTATGGAAGTGAAGCTTGGACCTTGTTGTAGGGACAGAAATCTAGAGTGAGAGCAGTGGAAATGAGTTATTTGAGAGGAGCATGTGGAGTCACATGGAGAGACAGACTAACAAATGAGGAAGTGAAGGACCGTTGTGGTGTGGATGTGGATGTGATAGGAAGCGTTAGGAGAAACACGTTAAGGTGGTTTGGGCATGTGGAGAGGATGGAGAGTGAGAGACTGACGAGGAGAGTGTATGTGAGTGAGGTGGAGGGGGGGAGAGGGAGGGGGAGGCTGAGGATGAGATGGAGGGCTGGAGTGGAGAGGTATATGAGAGAAGGGGGTGTGAGCTGGGAGCAGGGCAGTGTAATGGCGGTAGACAGAGCGACATGGAGGCTATTTGTTTGTGGCCACCCCATGCGGGATTGAGGTGTCTGGCAATAGATAGATAGATTCACCATTTTTCTGTCTTTTGTTTTGAAAATGGCAGAATTAGCAAGGATTTCTAATTTTCATATTTCTTTCATATTTTGCCCTTTATCTCGTGTCTGCCCATCTTAAAGGTCTTCTGTTCTTTTATTATTGGTTGAATCCCTTTAGTCCACTAATTTTTTTTTTTCTTTTTTTTTCCCCCCCTCCATAATTATGATTTTATTTGGCTTAGGAATGACTTGAAAATGGAAGGTTTGTGTCAGGCTTTCAGTAACACCTCTTATTTTGCTCATTTACACCTTTAATTTGGCTTATTTACACCTTTAATTAGGCTTATTTACACCTTTAATTTGGCTCATTTACACCTATAATTTGACTTTCATCAACATCTTTAACAGCGGAAACAGGATAAACTATTACAGTACTGTTATGCCTTCGTTGTAAAGGGGTTAAGAGTGAAACCTATTGAGGTTCTCTTATTCCCACTCCCAATTACAGTACTGTATTTGTTTGTGAAGTGGCTAAGGCAAGTTAGAATTTTACCAGTTAAAATATAAAGGATAATCGGATCAGTTTACTGTATACAGTACCATACTGTATTCCAATTGTTTTCTTATTTTTTCTGTTTTATGTATCGGTGAATGCATGAGTTCTGTGGTTTGTTGTATTTTCTTGACTTTTTTTTTTTTTTTTTAGGATATCCTACATAAATATCAGTGTTCAGTACAACTAGTTTCTTCATATTTTTAATGGTGTTCCTGCATTTATCTTTTTTTTCTTCTTTCTTTTTAGATTAAGCATATTATACACAGTTGATCTACTTTTCATTTATCCTACAGTCATCTATCATTATACTGTATATTACTGATGTTGATGTGTTCCAAAATATAAGAATTTTTTCCATACATTAGGTATGGGAAGGTTAGAACTGCAAATAAAGAGTTGAGGTGGAGGATGAGACTTGGATATATTAATGTTGTGATGGGTTAGAGTGAGGTAGTGTGGATATTTGGAGAGGATGGAGGATGACACCTATGTGGGGAGGATGAGAGGTGTGAATGTCGAGGGTAGGATTGCAAGAGGCAGACCGGAAAAGACCTGGGACGAGGTTATACAGTGTGACCTCAGGGGTAAGTTACTTAATAGTGAGGCTGCTGGAGATCGAGCAGCATGGAAAATCAGCATTAGCTGACCAAGGTTGATGCATGCAAGCATGTTGGAGCTTTTATAAACAAAACAAAATTAAATGATACTGTAACTTGGGAGAACTTGCAGATCAGAGTGAAAGGTAGCATTGTAACTGTAATATGCAGTATTTATGCAAATTTTTGCAAACTTAATAGCAAAAATGAAGTTTAAATACGCCAAGACTCACTGCTTTCTTCAATAGGTATATTCATCGTGGGAGCCAAGCGCACTCCCTTCGGTACATTTGGAGGAAAATTGATGAAGCACACTCCCACTGACCTGCAGGAAGTTGCATCGAAGGCTGCCCTAGCTGCTAGTGGGGTCAACCCTGAACGTGTTGATTCCGTAGTAATTGGCAATGTTATTGGGGTAAGTTTATTTTGTCATCTTCTAAACCTAAGTGTTCATGCCTTATGGATCCATTAGGTCAGGGATTAGCAACTTATTTCCATGCAAATCATTATTGGGCTGTGATTCTGCAGGAAACTGCAGCTTAGAAAACAGCACTCATGTGAACTAGGCTTGACCCCTGTTAGCATGGAACACTGTATTTCAGTTTTATACCAGTATGTACAGTAAAGTAACTCACTGTTATTTGTGTAGTGTTCATGGAGCTGGAGAGAGACACCTCAGGCTGGCACCAATATTACCAAATGGCTCTGCTTCCTCTTCATTTGAGACCCTAACGGTTCTCGTACGCCTCATAGTTTTCGAGAAAAATGCATAAAAACTAGGGTGTACCCACCTGCGCGCTGAACAGCCGTCAACCACACTCACGTTATTTTCCCAAATCGCACGAACATTTTTATGCTTGCTAGGTATAACTTTTTTGGCTTTATTCCAACAACTATTATGAAATTACTAATGGCTTTTCCCTATTTCCTAAAAGAAGGAAGATGGATTGCGGAAGAGCATCTTCAGCCTGCAGTCAAGCAGCTTCATGTCCAAAGGAGCCTGGGGCTACAACAACGTGTTTTACATATACTGTACTGTAATTGATGTAGAATTTAATTATACTCCGTATAAATGTGACTCAGGTTAGATTCAGCATCTTAATATCTGTGTTCCCATCTCCAGAGTGCCCACCCAGACACCATATACATCTCACGTCATGTTGGTCTGCGGTGTGGAGTGCCCCTTGAGGCCCCTGCCCTCACCGTGAATAGGTTGTGTGGCTCAGGATTTCAGGCTGTTATCAGTGGAGCACAAGTAAGTGAGAATACTGAATAACATATTAATATCATCTTTCGGTCCTCATTGTAAGCTCATGATGTGTTAAATTATGTCATAGCTTTTCTATACAATTGATGCTGTAAATTTAGGACAGCTGGTAAACTGACTGTAGGCATCAGTGGAAGTTTAGTAGGGAATTTTTCTGTTTTTTACTGGAGGTTTGTGAGCAAAAGGAATGTAAAAAACAAGGGGACTTACAACAATGACTGTTTTTCATAAAATTAATGACAGTGATGGGAATCACATACTGTAGTTCAGAACTAGTTACCATTATAACAACAGTAAATATCTGGCAAATTTCATCTCTAACAGTTACTGCAAAAATTGTCTCAACTTTTAACCTTTTCAGTCCTAAGATATACCTTTTTGTTTTATTTTTCTGTTCCTAGACAGTTATTTTAATCAGGTTAGTAAAGATTTGTCTGTTTAGAGAGTTTTAAACAAATCTTTCATTAACCTCTTCACTATAAGATGCCCTTCTGAGCTTGAATAAGATTCTTATGATAGCATGAGTAAAATGAATACAGTAATGCTGTATGTCATTATAGTGAAGCATTTAATATTGTATTGCACAGTACTATACTGCTAACTCAGTGTGGATTATCAACAGGAGATATTGATGGAGACTAGCAAAGTGGTGCTTACAGGAGGTGCAGATAGCATGAGCTTGGCTCCATATGCTGTCCGTAACATTCGCTTTGGCACCCGGCTTGGCACAGATCTGTCCTTGGAGGTAAGTGTGTCATTTTGTAAGGTGCCGTAAGGAAAAGATTTGTGGAGCACTTATACAGCATTTGTGTAATATTTTGTTGTATAGGTATTCAGTCTTCTTGTCAAGCATTGGATGCCTGTTTATGCTGATACTGTAATGTACTAAATAAGCTAATCATTCCAATGTTCAGTAGATACCTGGTGGTTTAGTGAAAGAGCACTCAGTGTAGGGGTGAAGGCCATGGCTTACTTGGAATGGCTTAAAACATACTTTAGGCGACTAGAGGTTATTGTTCCTGTAAAATACCTGGGAAATCAATCTGTGTTCTGTCTTAGATGACCAGACCTTTCCAGTATCTTAAGACCCCATGTGCATCTTGAGGAGCAATATAGGATTAGCTGTCCCCCCCCTTTGTCTTTTCTTTCTTGATTTTATGGTGTAATAAACTCTGTACTCAAGGGTTTAATTAGAGTGCAAGAGGAACAAGTGAGAACTCAGTGCATTCACTTGTTTTGCTGCTCCTGTTGGGGGGTTGTATCATTACTGTCATTACTGGTAGGTTAATCATGTGATTATTGTAAAATCCATCCGTAGCACGATGTTCTGTTAGGTGGGGTCACTGACTGTTCACTCGTTCAGTGCTGTGCTACCTTCAGGTAACAGTACATTGATTGACAAGAAAATGCTTTCATAACACAGGTGGCCATTTACTGTACTAACAAGATGGTTTTTCATACTGTATAACTAGTAAATGTACTCCTTGTGGGCAAGTGGGTTAAGGTATTCGAACCAGATGAAACCCATAAGGATAGTTTTTTCCCCCACATTTTGGATATGAGCCAACTTTGGCAACCTATGCCTTTAGAATTTTTTTCTCCACCAGTAATACATCTAGGTTAATGAAAGTGTTGGTACTTTAAATGAATGATAATATGATGCATTTGCTGTAACTTTTTATGTATCTATATACTTAGGCAGCTTCCCCCAAAGAATGGGAGGTAGCCGAAACAGGACGACACACTCCCAATTTACTCATCCACTCAAACACATTCATTCGCATCTTAGCCCCAAAGGGGAGAGGGGACAGATCCTCACCGCACTACACTGCACAAGGGTCAGCTGCATAGTGCAATCGGTGACATCCGCAGCAGGGCCCGACAGCAGAGCTGTAAATTTACCATATGAAATTAAATGACAGCTCTAAATATTGTTTTTTGAGTACTTTAATAATCTCATACTTTTTCCTAATTTTATGGTTGTGTAGTC
>JAGKTI010019695.1:0-16813 GCA_018397915.1 Birgus latro | reverse complement strand
TCTATCTGTCTATCTATCTATCTATCTATCTAGAGAGAGAGAGAGAGAGAGAAAGTCTTGCACAGCAAGACTGAATTTCAGCGGTGAAAGAAAGATGGTTAGAAATAAAAAGATATGTCCAATAAAAGTAAGCGAAACAAAATAAAATTTCATATGAAAATAACGAAAAGATTTCGGGCTCTTAAGTTATGCTGCGTGTGGCACTGATAAGTTGAATGACTGACCAGCAAAAGTGGTATGAGAATCACTGGAGGTAGTAGTGAAACTAATACAACAAAAGCCAAAAGTTATTGAAAAATAACCCTCCACTTTACGGAAAAAAAAGAAAACAAAAAAGAAACTGAAATTAAAAACAAAGATGAAACTGAAAGAGCGTAATTAAATAAAATTATCAACAAGAGAGAGAGAAGAAAAAAGAAAGAGAAACAAGGATGACATAAAAAAGATAATAAAAGGAAAAATGCCTGAAACAGGTCCGAAGGAAAAATGACACTAGGAAAGCAACACACAATATCACTGAAAGACAAAAACGGTAGTCATTAAATGCAGAAGTAGGACGGTGAAGAGAGTTGAAGATTTTTACAAAGAACTGCATGCATCAAAGACAAAAGCATCAATAGTTAACTTTTCAGTTAACACAAGTGAAATACCAGATATAACACAGGACGAAGTAAATATTTCTCTTAAAAATGCGAAAAGAGGGAAGACACCAGGAGAAAACGGAATAGTAGCAGATTTGCTTCCGTATGCAGGAGTAGAAGTACAAAACAATCTCGCACACTTATTTATAACCATGGAGACATGACACATCCCAGTTTCAATCCAACCTTCACATAGAAATATTTTCTCAGGTCACTATCCACACGCACTGCAGCCTTAGCATCCTCATACATATTCTTCACGGCATTCAACAACTTCCCATCTACTTCATTTATTCTTAATACTTTCTGTAGTCCTTGTCTATCCACCCTGTCATCTAGAAACTTTTCCACTAAAGATCTAAAAATGGATATCTGATCTACACAACCTCTTCCCTTCCTAAAACCTCCCTGTTCTTCTCCAACTAATTGCTCTTTTATTTCCCTAATTCTGTCAATAAGTATCATACCATATACTTTTCCTGTTACACTAAGAAGACAAATGCCCCAATGATTACCACACACTTCTTTTTCCCCTTTTTGTACAGGGGAATAATTATACCTGACTTCCAATCCTCCGGGACTTTGCCTTCCTCCCAGGCCAATCTGCACATCTTCCACATCTATTCTACTACTACCTCTCCCCCATGCTTCAGCATTTCACCACACACTCCACCAATTCCTGGGGCTTTCCCCATTTTGACTTTGATTAGTGCTTCCACAACTTCCATCCAACAGATTTCTTCCTCTCTCCTCATATCCCTCCGTCTCCCAGCCATTCCCCAGCCACTCATACTCGCATTACTTTCATTCTCTATTTTCAACAATTCCATAAAGTGTTCTCTCCATCAGCTCATTTTTCCTCCCTTTTTCACTAGTAATCTACCATTTTTATCTTTCACTTCCCGACTAACTTCTTTGACACCCTGCCTATCTCTCTTTACCTCTTTCCACAACATTTTCTTACATTCTCTCCACTTGCTATGGACCAACGTCTATTGTTCCTCTGATTGCCTCATATCTCAGCGACAGAAAAATAAGAGTAAAAGTAGATGATGTATATTCCAATTTCCACTCAATTAACGCCGGTGTCCCACAGGGGTCAGTTCTGGCACCAACCCTGTTCCTGGTTCATATTAATGATCTCTTATCTGTCACTCACAATCCCATACATTCATATGCAGATGACTCAACACTTCATAGTTCAGTCACACTCAGACACCCATTTACAAAGTCTGATATCTCTAATTCTCAACTCAGCACAGCCATCTCCATAAATCAAGACTTATCCATGATCAGTGAATGGGGACAAAACAACCTTGTCTCATTTAATGCTAGTAAAACCAAATATATACAATTTACTAATAGACATATTGCCAGATTCATATATTACCTTCAGTGCTACTAATATTCCCATCTCCAAAAGTATTGAAATTCTCGGCGTCTCACTTAACAATGCCCTCAGCTGGACCTCTCATGTCAGATCACTTGCTAAAACTGCCTCAAAGAAACTTGGATTATTATACAGAGTCCGTAACTTCTTTACCGACGAGCAGATAGCTATAATATACTAAAGTCATGTGCGCTCTCAGCTTGAATATTGCTCACCCTTGTGGAACTGATGTGGAGAGGTTGCATTAAAACAACTAGACATAACCCTGCTATTACAAATAATTTACCTCGCCTACGAGTAAGAAGGAATGTTGCCTCCCTTGCATTATTTTACAGATATTTTTATGGCAAATGCTCAGACGGAGTTGCGTCCATTGTGCCACCTCTCCATGCCTTCCCTCGTGCTACACGGGCATCTGGCAGCGCTCATGACTGGAATATCACACTGCCATATTGCAGAACTTCCACCTATCAGAATTCCTTTACTCCCCGAACTGCATCTCTCTGGACCTCGCTTCCTCAGAGTTGTTTACCTCCAAACTTCAATGTACAGCTGTTCAAGTCCAACTGTTACAGATATTTCATGAATGGAGGACACCAGTAACCTGGTGTATGTTTTTTTTCTAATTCATTTGTTTTTCCTTCCTCTGTTCTGTTATGTAAAAAAAAAAAATACACTCAAATTCCTTCTAAATTCCTCATCCTCTTTCTTTTTATTGTCTCTTACTAATCTTTTCACCTCTCTCTTCCTCTCTACTTATAACTCTCTCTTTCGTCTCTCCACACCACTGTTTCTCATTCACTCACTATATGCTTTCTTCTTTTGTGCCACAGCCTGTCTCACCTCTTCATTCCACCATGTTGTTCCCTGCATTCCCTTTCGTCTTCTCTTCATCCCACACACCACCTCACATGCTGCCAGATTTCTTCTGTGAATATCTTGCACACACCTTCCATGTCCCCCATCTGCTGCAATCCATATTTACCCAATCGCTCCTCCACTTCTCTCTTTTATTCTGCCTTTTTTCCATCCTCTTATAACCTTTCCACCCTCCTTGTATGAACTACTCTCCCCTGCCCTTGCCTTCTTTAGTTCTTCTATTCCTCCATTTCATTTGAACCTTGATTCTCACCACCACCAAGTGGTTGTCAGAAAGTCCACTCCCCCAACCCCTATATGTTCTTGCATCCATTACACACCTTCTCATCCTATCATCCACACACACATAATCAATCATTGCCTCCTGTTCATTCAGTTCTCCACCCATCCTTCTCATCACTCGCCATGTATACCTGTGGACCATTTTGTGTCTGAAGAGGATTTTGACTGTCACCAACCCTTTCTCGGCAAGCTCACTGCTGAACAAAGGCCTCCCCCATACTTTTCCGCGAAGCGGCCATAATCATAATTTTTTATAAGCAAGAGAATGGTTACTGGAGTGGGCGTGGTGGATGAGTGGGCAGTGAAGGTTGAGGGACGATATAAATGGGTAGGTTTTATACAAGGGTGGGCGGTATAGGTGGGTGGGTTTTGTACACTGTTGGGCAGTGTAGGTGGGTGGGCCGTGTTAATGGAAGGATAATGTCGGCGGGTGAGTGGTGTAGATAAGTGGGTGCTGTAGGTGTGAAAGAAGAATGTAGGTGAGTGGGTGTTACATGTAGACGGGTGGATGGTGCCAATGAATTCTGAGCCTTCAAACGCAATGTGCCCAGATATTTGGAAATGAACGTAACTTGATTATGACATTCTGAGCTGTCAAACGCAATGTGCCCAGATATTTGGAAATGAACGTATCTTCATTCTGACATTCGTTTAGTCAGCTTTCTTTGGAAGGAGCAAGTCTGCATGTCCTCAGCGTGTTTTTTTTTTTTTTTTAATGCAAAGTAAAGCTCCACTCAGAGCTATAAAGACAGCGAGAGCCACCAACTGTGGATGACTGAAAACGGTGCGTAGTCGGTCCAGCACATCTAACTACTACAGAACTGATTTTGCGAATGAAGTAAGGGATGTTTCGAAGAATGATCACTGGAATAGGAACGACACCTTAAAAAAGAATGTTTGCGAAGCGCATTGTAGAAGGCAAGGGGTTAAGTCTGTCGTAAACTCTGGCAAGCAAAAATGGGAGGGCGAGTTTGGAGGCAAAACCATTTGTGTTTATAAAAAATGGAGTATTATATCAGACCTGACTATTTACATTTGTTTGTTGGCAAAATGTGTGGTGTATTTACAACCTCCATTCTGCACCAGAATCGCAACTGTGCAGAGTTTTTCATGTACATATTAAACGAGTTTCATGAAAAGAACTACAGTTTTTTTTTTTTTTTACGATGCATTTTTCAAACATCAGTTATCATGAAATGTTTTTTGTGGAATGCTACTTTTATCACCATGTCAAATAACTATTTTCTTTATAATATGAGTGCACTTATTTTTTTTCGGTAATTTGCTGAAGAAAACAATTCTCAACACATAAACCCTAATGTATAGACAAAATATCGACAGCGAGGAATATTTGTTTCGGCATTGTTTTATTGTCAAATTCTTTCAGGAGCTTCTAATTCCTTGTCTTATAATTCAAAATAATGTGTGATATATTTATTGTATATTCAGTTCAACACTGATATGCTTATCATCATTCTGAACCTTTTTCTCACCGAGTGATGGGGGGATGTAGGACCGGTTAATAGTAGCAGCTGCAATGCCAGGCTCATCTGTGTCTGTCTGTGTATCTGTATCTCTACTCCACCAGCATGTGGTGCTCTGCAGAGATTGTATGTAGGGTGAGAAGTGCTTGTAAGTGTGAGTGGTGTGTTAGAGTGGCTTTGGATGTGTGTGTAGTCTGTGAACCAAGTGTAGTCGGCCGCCTAAGCCGACTGGAGGCAAGCATACTAGTGTGCGACACTGATTCAACCCCAGCACCCTTTGTGTCCGCCAAAGCGGTAAGCGGCTTGGTGAACGCTTCCCAAAGTTTTTACAACTGGCAGAAGGCTAACCCGCGTCCACCAGCGTGCGAAACACACATTCTACCACTGTACCACAGAGGCTCTGAATGTGAAACCAGTGAACTGCAGGCTGAAGTTGCCCTACTCCTGTACTCCACCGTCTTCCTTTCAGGGGAGAAGGACGAAACTTGGGAACTTTTAGGTAACAGGATAGATGAGCCAACCGGTTATTTCAGCGCCATCAAGAGAAGGCGTCCCTCTCCAGCACCTAGTATCCAATAACAGGGAATGATTGAGTACAAAGTGAGGGAACAATCAACAGGATGTCAAGTGAGATAGATCACACATTCCTACCACACATCTTTCAAGCCAGATGACTGCTGAACCCATCCTACAGGCTTAACCACCTGCCAATAGTGGGACCAACAGAGAGAAACTAAAACATGTAACAGAGCCTCTGTGGTACAGTTGCAGAGTGTGCGTTTTACACGCTGGTGGATGCGGGTTCGCCTCCCGCCAGAGTTGTAAACATTTTGGGAAGCGTTCACTGAGCCACTTACAGCTTTGGTGGACACGAGGGGTGCTGTGGTTGAACCAGTGTCGCATACTAGTGTGCTTGCACCCAGTCGGCTTAGGCGGGCCGATTACATTTGGCTCACAGACGACACACACATCCAAAGCCACTCCAGCACAAACACTCACACTTACAAGCACTTCTCACCCTACATACAATCTCTGCAGAGCACCACATTTTGGTAGAGTACAGATACAGATACACAGATAAACATAAACATAGACGTCCACACTGAACGTGTGGAACGTGTTCAAGCGAGCGAGCGAGTCAGGCAGTGCTGAATATTGTCTCATGTGGCTCATCATCTTCCTCTGATTTCCTGACCTGAAAATACTGAAAAGAACTTACTAGATTACACCAGAAATGCTCCCTCATACTTCCTAAAACCAACTCTCCCAGCAATCGTCGGAAAATACTGCTGCGTTACTCACGCAATCGTAGACCGTTACTTCTTGCGCAGCCGGCTGGTACGCTAATCTGCCTTATAAAAAATCGTTTCCTTTATTTACGGAAATACTATTGGGAAATACGGGTTGTTTATTAACCCTTCATTAGTCAGGTGGGGTGTTTTGGCACCCCAGTTTTTTTAAAAAGCTCATATTTTCTAGCCGGTAATCCGAATATTTCTCTCCGTTCCAGTCTCTCCTGATTCAGTGAGGGGAGGGAGAATGTTCATTGGTTTAGTCCTGCTTCTGCTGTAGTGAGAGAGAGGGGCACTTCCCCCCCCCCCCCCCCCGGGGGTGTCCAGTCACCCCATCAAACTAACCATTTAGATCATATTGTGAGACAGATTTTTTTAAATCATATTTTTGCATTTTGTTTATCATTATACTGATTTTAAAAATCACAATGTATTTTCCTGTGCGTGTTTACCTGACGAATAAGTCCATTAGTTTGTTTTTTTACTGATGGTATAATTTATTGTATTTTAGTATTATAAATTAATAAACACCACCTACAAGGCATTCAATCTTTTCATTAGTGATTGCAGAGATATGCTGAAGTGGCAGTATGAATATATTTTACGTGTTAGTAACAGTACATGTATTTTTGTATTATGATGTTGTAACACCCCACCAGACTAACCACGTTTGAATACCCCACAAGACTAACGAAGGGTTAAATGAATATAACTGAGAATTTTTTCTTTCTTGTAACTTCAAAAACTGGCTGAGATATCCAAAAAAAGTTTGCTACTGTACTCGAAAGTTTTCCTCCTGACCGCTGCCCACATTTCTTGCTGATGCGATAGATCTTTCACTCGGGTACGTATGTCGGGGGTCCAAACTGTGACTAAATTTTGTTATCGCTCTCTTCGCTCGCTTGAACAATAACATCTGATTAACCCTAATGGAGTGTGGCAGAGGTGGAACGAAAAGTATTGTTTCATCACACGGCAAACTTTTCAAATGTAATGGTATTTTGTTAAAACAGATTTGTCTTTCTAGTGCACGAGGACAGTGAAGGCTGGATTTTGAGTATGGGAAATTCTGTGGCCTTAAATGTATCTCCACTCCACCAGCAAGTGGTGCTCTGCAGAGATTGTAAGTGCTTGTGTGAGTGTTGTGTTGGAGTGGCTTTGGATGTGTGTGTAGTCTGTGAACCAAGTGTAATCGGCCCGCCTAAGCCGACTGGGCGCAAGCACACTAGTATGCGACACTGGTTCAACCACAGCACCCCTTATGTCCGCCAAAGCGGTAAGTGGCTCGGTGAACGCTTCCCAAAGTTTTTACAACTCAGGCGGGAGGCAAACGTGGGCCCGCGTCCACCGGCGTGCAAGACGCACACTCTACCACTGTACCACCTTGCATAATGTCAAGAAATAAATGAAAAAGCCTGCAACTATTTCCTCAAATTGTCCAGCTATTGCTCTATTCCTTCACGGTTCAGTTAGACTGAGTGCGAGCTTATAACCCTTCGCGTTTTGGAGAATCATGAACGCAACGCCAAGTCGGCGATATTTCAAAACATAGATAATTAAGCTACTCATTCATTATCGATTTAACCGTAGCCAACAGTGAAGCGAAATAACTGTGAACTGAGCCTAATAACACCAATATGCATCGGCACGTCATTTTTTTCCCCTCACGTTATGAACGATCCACGGAAAAGAGGAGGCGTTATGGGTGCAGAGAGAGATTGGATTGGGTGGTAGGGAGGGAGGGAGGGAGGCTGGGGCTGTGTACAGCAGTGCCGCTTTAACCAACCAGGTCAAATACCGACATTAGTCTACTGAAGTCTGTCTATCACAGTTCAGATCATTGCACAGTCTGTTGAAGCAGTCCTAGTTTTCCGAATATGTCTCCTGACATGTATTCACCTCTAAATTGACGTTCCGAACTGGAGGGTTGGATACAGCGTTTACTGACCAATAACACAGTGGTTAACAGTGCTACCTAGTACGAATTTGCCGCCTGAATAGCGCTAAGGTTCGAATCCTGGTGCGGGCAGCTGGCAGCACTGGACCATGATGTCCATACAACCGTTGTCGGTAGGTAAGGAAAATTAATACCTCGAGTATCCTGGATGATGCAGTTTGCTGGTACCCCAGGGTAATGGGTAAATAATCTGCCACAGGCTAAATAGCCAAAGTTACGGAGATGAGCACCGCGGCTAAGCACCTCATGGTTTGGTCCCCACCTTTATCTCCACCATTTCTCTCAGACGACGTGCATTGTAATCTTGCTTGATGTCGTTACTTCCTGTTTTCAGAAATGAGTCATAACTCGGAAACCGGTGGCCCGATAGGACGGAAATTGTTGTATTCTTCAGGTAAGATCATTTTAACAGTACTTTGCTCTAACAAAATTGCGGTACGTTGCGCCGTCATAATAACATTTTTTTTTTATAATACTTCCCGTAATATGTACTAATTTTGTTCGTATTACAAATTTCTGGTCATTCCAAACCAATTCGGTAACATTCAAGATCCCCCCCCCTCTTAGTGCGGCGCATTTGCTTAGTTTCCGCAGGCGTGTGCACGGTCATTTTACGCCGCCCCCCTCACGGGTCATTACAAATTATAGGGTGGGTTAAGGAAGCTAAAAGTTACATTGCTAGGTGCACCAGACGATTCTCTTCACTTTGATAAAGAAAAAAAAAATCGAAACTTGAAAGAATGGTCTCGCGCCGGCGAAAATGTGGGTATTTCTTAGTGCGACACATTTGCTTAGTTTCCACAGGCGTGTACGCAGGCACTTTGTGAATTCAAGAAATGAGTCATAACTCGGCAACCAGTAGACCGATTTCACTGGAAATTATTTTATTCTTCTAATTAGAGCATTTTAGCGGTACCTTGCTCTGACAATAATTACGTTACAATGTGCCGTTTTGGTTAAGGTAACAATTGGAGAAACCAACAAACATACAAAAATCGATTCATTACAATATAGATTCCTGCTTCAGTCAAACCATCATATAATTATGACCAACGACTGATCTTTCAAACTGGAGATGCTTGGTACAGTCTTCATTGACTCCTCAACTGTCAAAGGGCTCTCCTGGCGATATCAAATCGTTTGGCAGAAACAGGAATGTAGTAGTAGTAGTAGCAGTAACAGCAGCCACAGGTTCATTCAAAATGTGAACCCGGTGGACTGCAGGCTGAAGCTGATCTACAGTTCAATATCCTCCTTTTGGGGAATAGGGAAGTGACTGAGGGAAGTTGGTTATAGCAATACCACCACATGAAGGTGTCATGTCCCTCTCCAGCACCTAATGTAGTACAATAAGACGTCACTGTATTGAAGAGACCGACACTTCATTTACTGCTCAGCCACTCCAGTGAGACGCACTCATAATAGGATTTTAGTACTAAAGGAAATAATTTTGTTGGTCTTATCACTACAGTGAAATCTTTCTTTATTCATGCCACCACTAAACATTATCATTCATTTTCATCCTTTCGAAGTGATGGTATTGCTTCTAACGTCGCCAATATTTTAATCAACTGATCAAACCCTCAAGTAATTGTTTATGTGTGTGTACTCGTATGTATATATGTTTGTACATCTGTATAACTGCATTTATAGGTACTGCGACGGTCGTCTTTAACAGCATTATAAACAAAAGTCGACGTTGTGATGAAAAGTTTCATAATAAGGATAATAACGTTAATCATCATCATCATCATCATCATCATCATCATCATCATCCGGACTTCCCGGGCGGGGTGAGGAGTAACAACGTCCAGACAGCCAGTTTGTCCAATTCAGTGAGTCACGCTTCCATTCACTATTCAAGCCCACGAAATCCTGGCTCCATCTGAGAGGCCAAAAATTCTTCACTGCGTTCTTTACCTTCACATATACCTATCTGACAGAGCCAATCCGAATGCTGTCAAGTTAAAAAGGGGTGCCAATTTCCTGGTCATGCGCTTCTCTGCACAAAATTCATCCAGCCAGCTCAATCTTTTGTCAGACCCTTAGCCTCACCAACTTCCATGCCTCTCTTCCTCACGCACTCATCCACCATATCCCCCCACCTTTTTCTTAGCCTGCCTCGCCTCCTCCCTCCTTCAAATTCGCTCAGATATACCTTTTTTTTATCACTCTACTGTCATCCATTCTCTCCACATGACCATACCATTTCAGTTCACTCTCTTCGACTCTGGTGCCCACAGACTTCCTCACTCCGCATCTTTCACGTATCACATTATTCCGTGTCCTATCCACTCTCTGTACTCCACGTACATTCCTCAGCAGTCCCATCTCCTCTTCTCTCACCCTTGACTTTTCATTTTTTGCTACACCATAGTCTCATAAACGATTAACTTTGCACTAACATTCCTTCATGTAAGCCTCGCACAGCTGCAACACTCAAGCCTCTGTTTCTTATAAAGACTTTCATATCACCAGCTACTTTCCTTCCTCGAATCCACTTTCCACTTCTTTTGCACTTTTTCTATTTCTATCACTGTACCCATTCACTGTAGCATCACACTGGGAGTCACCTTCTCTCGATTACGATCACTTTACATTTTTCTACATTTACTCTCATGGCACGACGCTTACAGACATCTACAAAACTCTGCACTAGTCTACTAAGCTCTTGTCCGGTATTTGTAAGTAGAGTGCGACATCAGCACACAGTCTGTATCCACCCTGTCATATGCCTTCTCCAGATCCATGAAGGTCGCATACAACTTCTTTCCTTTCTCTAGAAACTTCTCCACTAAAGGCTAAATGAATATCTGATCTACATAACCTCTTCCCTTCCTAAATCCTCCCTGTTTATCACTAACTAATAATCTTCTGTTAAGTATCCTACCATATACTGTTCCTGTTACACTAGGAAGACAAATACCCTTATGATTACCACACATTTCTCTTTCTCCTTTTCCCTTGTATGGGGGAACAATACCTGACTTCCGATCCTCCGGGACTCTACCTTCCTCCCAGGCCAATCTGCACTTCTTCCATATCCGTTCTACTACTAGCTCACCCCCATGCTTCAACATTTCACCACACACTTCATCAATTCCTGAGGCTTTCCCCATTTTGACTTTCTTCGTTGCTTCCACTACTTCCATCCTACTGATTCCCTCCTCTCTTCTCATCTCCCTCCTCCTCCCAGCCATTCCCCAGCAAGTTATACTTACATTATTTTCACTCTATGTCCAACAGTTCCTTAAAGTGTTCTCTCCATCTGCTCACTTTTTTCTCTCTTCTCCACTAGAAATATACCATTTTTATCTTTCACTCCCCGACTTACTTCTTTATCACCCTGTCAAACTCTCTTCACATCTTTCCAGAACATTTTCTTACATTCGCTCCACTTACACTCAAATTCCTTCCAAATTCCTCGTCCACCCTCTTCTTACTCTCTCATGCTAATCTCTTCATCTCTCTTTTCCTCTCTACATATACTTTAACTCTCTCTTATGTCTCTCAACTTCCTCCACGCCCCTGTTTCTCATCCACTCACTATAAGCTTTCTTCTTTAGCGCCACAGCCTCCTTCACCTCTTCATTCCACCATGCAATTTCTTGCAATCTCATTAGTTTTCTTTTAACTCCACACACCACCTCACATGCTGCACAGATTTCTTCATTATATATCTTCACACATTCTTCCATGTCCCCCATCTGCTCCAAATCATATTTACCCAATCGCTCCTCCATTTCTTTCTTATAGTCTGTCTATTCTCCATCCTCTTGCAGCTTTCCTACCCTCTTTGTATGGACTACTTCCTCCTGTCCTTTCCTTCTCCTCCTCCTCCAGTTCATTTGAACCTTGACTTTCACCACCACCAAGAGTTGGTCTGAATGCCCACCCCCCCAACCTCTGTATGCTTTAGCATCCATTGCACACCTTCTCATTCTATCATCCTTACACATATAATCAGTCTTTGCCTTCCGTTCATTCAGTTCACCACCCTCCCTTCTCATCACTCGCCACGTATACCTGTGGATTATTTTGTGTCTAAAGAGTGTATTTGGTATCACCAACCCCCTCCTTGAACAAATGTCCGCTAGAGCACTGCCATTCTCATCCACCTCTGCAGGCATACCCCACTCACCAGCTACTCTATCCACCTTCACATTCCCTACTTTTCCCTTCATACATCCATTCAAAAACACTCTCTCATCCCGTCCTAACTTTTCCATGCATGCTTCCATATTTGCCCAGAACTCTTCTTCCACTCTACTTGCACTATCTTGCGTTGGCACGTACTCAAACCCAGTGATGGTTTTGCTTGTAAAAAAAATATTGGCTGAGCAAGCGAATCCAACGAGAACATTATTAGATAGCTATTAGGAAGCAGATGCTTCTACCACGGAGTACAATGCACGTTTTGGCCAGAGAAAGTTTAATCCGGATCGACCCCAAATCGAGAGAAAGTCAATCCCGACAGCTTATCCTCTTCTATTGAGGCATAGTCCTGGTCCTGGATTGGAGTGAAAGTTGATCCTGGATTGTGACGTCACACCAAAACAATTATGGCGTCAGCTCCTATATTACATGTGGCATATTTGCTTTTTTTTTTTTTTTTTTTAAATAATATATTGATAAACTGCTACTGCCAGTTACAGCTTTTTCAAACAAAACTGCGAAATGTTTCTACAAACATATTCCACCGTAAACTTTCAGCCGCCATCGTTTTGTTTACAATCGGGGGGGTGGGGGGGCACTGGGATATCGCCGTGGCAACAGGACAAGCCGATCCGAAACTGATGCACTGTTTTGGTGTGACCCTTCTGGATCAGTAATTCGTCTTGATCCTAATCCTATCCCATTTCACCCAGTCAGAATGAGCCTATAGAAGCGTTTTTTTTTTTTTTTTAATAGCGATAAAAGCTACAGCACATACACGTACAGTACATCACTGGAACGCTAATGAAAAAGTATTGAGTGTTACCTACGTGGCTTATCGCAGAATTCGTCACCGGTTTGCTGGGGAAAAAATGCGCCGAACCGAGCCACCAAAAGGATTACTTCAGGAATTATTAAAAGCTATAGCGTACACTCGTGATCGAAAGTAAGTATCCAGGCCTTGTCGATGCCGTGGCCAGGAAACCATTAATGGTCTGGTGTTCGGACACAGCTTTAAACCCCCTCCCCTCCTCCTCCCATCATCCATTCCACGGAGGAGAATACATACTGAGTAACGACTCAGCGTTAAAACTGCGAGACGCCTAACTTCATGCCATCTAGTGCACAAGCCAGATGATGGAGAACGGTCTTCACACCAAATGTTTATCAGGAATACTATGGTAATTTTTTGAATCGAAAATATGCCTACCACGTGAGACTAAGGAAGGTAATTTCATTAACAATAATTATGGGATGCATGAGCATCCCTCACCTTTGATGCCATGTGGGTGGTGAATAGTATCCCACTTATTAAATTTTGATCACAAAGATTCATACCAATAATATAAGTTTGCGACATGGAATATAATGGATGAATTAAAAATGCAGACAAGAATATTGTAATATATTTACTAGGTAATGGATATGACAACGTGCCACATGCAAGTTAGGTATGCCGATAACATTCAGATGGGCATCAGAGACCAATAGTTGTAGGTTGCTCTATTTTTATTATCAAGTGTGTCATATTAATTTAACAAAAAAAATTAAAATAAAAACAGATCTTCAATAAAGGCCTACCTTTTTTTCAGATGCATATCTACCACATATCTTAAGATATAACAGTAAAATAATAAGTATCCCTTCCTGCATGAAACATACAAAATGAAAACAAAGTCAAATGTAGCTTACATGTTTCTAAGGCTGGAGATAAATGTATGAGGCCATATTACATAATACTTTCGAGTATATGCCATAAAATCAGGTAACATGGCTAAACTTTTATGTGGTTTTTGTAACCATTACAGAGCCATTACTCATATGCACACAGTTTCTGTGTGCATATGAGTAATGATACAAATATGCTGGGCAATTACCAAGTATGTGACATAAATGGTACTTTTTATCATACCATACTTCATGATGCAAATGATAATTTCAAAGCGTACAAACATACTGTGCAAACTAATGATTATCGGCCTATAAAACACAAAATATATGTAGGCTTGCCAACGGTTATGCACTTTACAGGAAACCAAGGAGCTTGGAGAGGCTCAGTCTGCACACTGCTGCATATAATGGTACACAAATATCTAGTAATCAATACATAATGTGAGAGTTACTTGTGTGAGGAAGCGATGCGGGAGTTATTTGTGTGAGGAAGCGATGCGGGAGTTATTTGTGTGAGGAAGCGATGCATTGCCATACACACAAAAGCACATATCAAAACACAGTTTTTGCCATCTTCCTGTTCCTCTGCCGATTTCATCATGGATTCCTCAATTCTTATATTTTAAATGAAAAAATATTCACATTTTCAATAAACTTTAACGTATGTTGCGAGGTACATAATATGTACGCTGAAGGTGGTAATACTCTCACTAGAAGACTACAGAGCATTCGTCCCTCTTCCACTTTACTTTTACTCGTATGTCCTCTGAAGGTGACCTCTAACTCCTTCAGACAGTTATGCGCAGATTCTGTAGGCAAAGTTAGTCCGCCAGAGAAATAACTGTTTCTTTCTTTTTTTGCTTTAAAATGTACAAATAGTTTCCATGGTGTGTCAGACTCTTATCGAAGAGAATGTCTACAAATTGTTCGTATGTGCATATCCATTTCCAGGTGTCAACGATACAGACGTACTTGGACAACGTCTGTGACTGGTGCGATGTGTAAGGGATGTTTTGATTAGAATCTAGTGGTGTCAACTAGGGTAGTGTACGTACTAATAATCCCAACAGCATGTTAAAATACCGCGAGATACTTGCCTACATGTGTATACTCATATAAATACCTTTCGTCTTCACAATTAAATTATACATATTCATCGCTAACATATTTGTATTTACTGGAATTCCTTGTAAAATAAGATCTTATTATAATTAAGTTTGACAGTTATACTGCTTAACATCGCGGGTGAATCTTATGATTGTAGTGCCTATATTCTTTTATAGTGACTGTACAGATAAATTGGAATACATCATTTTTGTGTGATTAATCTCTGTAATATGTATTACGACTAGCCCTTCAGCATACCATGCAATGCTATCTCCAGCTGTGGTAATTCATCTTTGTTCATTTCCGGGAGAGTTTGACCATGCAATGTCCCCTCTAGCTGTGGTACTCAACCTCTGACCCCTTCCATGGGAGTATGACCATCAGGGTAGAAGGAATGGATGTTACCATGTATGTAATATCATAAATAGTTTGGGATCATTGTGACAAACCGAACCAATAGTGTTGCTGTACGGAGGAGAGTGAATTAACGAAAGACAGGGTACAAACATTATCCTCGCCATTATCACTGCGACAGGGGAGACTCGAAACTTTGTGATATACTGACTTCATCACAATTTCGCTTAGCTGTCATTCGTACATATGACTGTATCCCATATCGTGTTCTGTATTATGCTATAGACATCTACACATTCCACTGAAGGAAACGTTCGTCAACACTTTGTACCTTTTTCACAGAATTAGCCGTGGCCATTAAATTGCATGCATATACATACTCAGTATCAAACGATAAAAGATATGAGCAGTCGATGAATATCTACCATCAACTGCTGATGTCAACTGATAATGTTCAACAGTACCTGGATGGACGTCGATGGAGAGACAATCTTCAGCAGTTGTAGTGAGATCATCGATAGTCGTATCCCCTGCGGAGGTGAGGCCAGTTAATACAAACTATACCGTTAGCCCTAATACGTAAGTGGAGTCGCAGGTAATATGTGAAACAATTATCCATGCATAAAATCCACAAATATTTGGGGTGTAGCTTGCACTGCCTGCAACACAATTATTTAGGTCATTTGTATAAAAATTAGCTTACACCACCTGCAACACAATTATTTAGGTCATTTGTATAAAAATCCATACATCATAAATAATACGTTAAAAGCTTCTTATGCATCTCAAGCTGCCCAGGTCATCAGTATCACCTAGATGAAGTTATGTATTAATTGGTTGCGTCTGATTAAGCTGAATTTAATGGGTCTTTACGTGGATCAGTATCACTCTCATCCACATTATTCTAGAATGGGAGAGTGAAATTCATTGGTAGGGTACAGTGGTATGACAATATATTACTTCTTGGTTCAGTGACTGGATGGGCAATACTACTAATGTATTGGGAATATCGATGGCATTCTATGATGTGCAGTTATGACTTGCGGAAGAGGTCAATTTACTATACTATAGGTATATTCTATATGCATGATTTATTTATATTCATTCTCTGTATAAATGCACGAATGGAAAAATGCTACGAGTTTAATTCAGACGAATAAATTTTTTCTAGAGGTTGGAATACATCCCTATTACTGGAGGTAGGGGAACAAGTCTGCCGGTTTTAGAGTAATATTCTTCATGCAGACAATGTGGCTATTGCTGAGTTCCTCCACGGACCGAAACAGCCCAGTACACCTTGAGTGATAAGGCTGCATTAGGGGATGACTGTTATGTGTACTGCATTAGGGTATGTCTATCCATCTCTGTACGTAATATACATCTATATATATGGGTCACCTTAACCACTTCATGAAATCCTATACTTTGGACAGATCATATGCTTTCTTTTGCAAAACCGGCACTTCAGAGGTTTGCCGTGCTGAACTTACTTAAACCTTGATGATATTCTCTTGGGAGTAGAAAGAGTAAAATAAACGGGATCATCGTAATAAAGTCCAGTTACATATGTTACTGTATATTGCCATTATATTTGCCTATAC
>JAGKTI010019694.1:0-16814 GCA_018397915.1 Birgus latro | reverse complement strand
GGCAGGCAACATCGCGCCTAGTTGCCTGTTGTTGCAATTCTTTCTATAGAAGGCGCAGTCTATACCTCTTTCTCAAACATTCATTTATCATACTATAAACTGTTCATTTTAACTTAGCATAAAACTGCCATCTCTCCATCTTGAATGCTGGGCAATAACAAAAGATTAATACTAGAATATGGTGCCAGTCACGAAGAAGTGCTGTGAAGCTGTGGAAGAGATGCAGAGCCCTCGTATCAACATATTCAACCACTGTGCCACAGGAAACAAGCTGCAAAAGGAGGAAAGTCTGGGCCAAGGTAAAGTGAATGAACGATACTAGCTGAGCTGGGCACTTCCACGATCACTTCCGCAAATAGAAAATTCCGCAACTGCGAAAGTGTGATTTCGTTTGCGGATTTGCATTTGCGACAATTTCTAATCAAATTCGCGGTTTTGTGCTTGCGGAAGCACTTCCGCAAACGCAAATCTGCCCGCGAATATCTACGTTGCCCAGTCTGACAGACGGCGTCAGGGTCAGTCTGGCTCGCTGGCGCCGACTGCCACTTCTGCACTCTTGCCAGATGTACGATAAATATTGTATATGTACGATAAATTCAATTTCGGTACGATGTACTGTACAGTTGGCTCTACACCCACGTTTACCACCTAGCGTTGCCACTGCCGACTCAGCCAAAGGTTTGAATTCCGAACCACGTGTGATCGTGATTCGGACCACTCACTAATGAGTGGGATAGTTCAGGGGGTTGGGTTCAGTGGGAGGTAGGAGTAGGAGAGCCTCAACACCGATAGTGTAGAGTTACTGGAGAAAGAATTATTGCAGTAGATGGTTGACAGGTTATAAAGCAATAAAACCGAGTACAACCTTACTGAGATATCTTCTGTAATGTAAATCCAGCCATACAGTAATGTTATAAACCAAACGATTAGTTTTATTATGCAAAATAAATACAGACTTGAAGTAACATGACAATTCACCCGACGCAAGCAATTGATGATTAATGCTATATTTGTGAGTCCTGTAGTAAATCTTACCCAGCCGGTTACTAGGAAAGGGAGGGACAAGAAAAAGCATTCCTATAAAATCCATGATCATTTAAAGTCGTGGTTGTGCACCACCGACTTCATGATTTTATTTGCTGTCATTTAGCTTTATTATGGTAGACAGTTCTACTGCAAATGAGGATAATATTCCGAACTGGAGACAACAAACATTCCTTTCTTGGCTTTCGCAATGAATTAATATATATCTTGCCAGTACTGTAGAATGAGCATTCACTCACCACTACCTGCGGAACACACATTCATCCAGGCATAGATGTGTTCCTGGAGGAAAGGGGAAATCCTGACCTCGGAGGGATGGTAGGAAACAATCTTCAAGTAATTTCAACATACTCTTTCTCCGCGAAGCGGCCCTATGTTTGAAAGAAGTCACGCACACCATGCTCAGTCATATACCCCCACACATTGACACACTGACCATGACTTGTCCACTCCGCGCCTCCTCATATAAGTGCGCCGCTCGAATCTGAAACAGATGCAATTTAAGTAATATTATAAGCCAGTCAGCACTGACACGTTGACTTAGCTTCTCGATGGCTCACTTACAGGATGCATTCGGAGGGTGTAGTTTGGGATGAGGTTAGGGGGTGCTGCAAGTACCATGGGAGAAGCATCCACTGATTCTTGAAAGAAAAAAAAAAAGAAAGTTTGAAAAGGGATTTTGACAGTCTCGCACGTCAAGGTGGGCATTGGATACGCTTTGTCAGAAGTTTTCATTCATACATAAAATAAGATCTAATTATATACTTCTATATATGAGTGTCTGTGTTGATAGGAATACAGGCATATGGATAATGACAGTCAGACACACAGAAAGAAACAGAGAGTGATGGGAGTTAGTTAGTTAGTTAAATATTTACCCACACATGGTGGGGCACGGACAAACTGAGAGCCCGTCAGAGATAAGCAGGATAAAAAGACCACAAAGGAAAAAAAAAAAATGAATAAGTAACACAGGAGTACGTCCTAGAACAACAACTTGGCATAAAGGCAGTTAGTGAGGAGAGGGGTAATCCCATACAGCACTTAAAAGCCTCTGGTAGGTGCGCTGCCAACGACCCTAGCTGCATCTAACACATCATAGCCGGAATGAATAAAGCCCCCGCCAGGCAGAGCACACAGCAAAGCGGTGACCGGGCAGTCAAGCAGGTAATGACAGAGGGGTTCAGCAGATTGCTCATAGCAACTGGAGCATGACGCAGGGTCCAAGCCGACAACTTGACTATAGCACAGGAAACCCAGCATTAGCCACCAGATTCTGACTAGGACATAATTAGGTAGGTCGAGTGTAACCAAAACAGGAGAATAGGAAGTAGCTGCTGCATACCAGGCGGGTGAACGTGAGCTCTCAGTGACACAGAATTGATGTTCATCTCTGGTAAGCCAACTCGGGAGGCACAAGGGAGGAGCGGAAAAGTAACAGCAGGGAGGGTGCTAGCTGCACGTGCGGCTCTATCCGCCAGTTCATTTCCCCCAATCCCAACACGGCCAGGCAGCCAGTGAAAAGTCACTGAGCTACCCCGCCGCTGAATGAGGGAAGGCACAGTATATATAGCGGTAATTAAATACTGGTGAGCCACAAGGGACAGACTCAAGGCACTGAAGGAAGAAGGGTGAGTTTTTGTGGACAACGACTCGTTTATGTCGATGCCGATAGGCGTGGCGGAGAGAGAGATGGGACGACAGCAAGGAGAGGGAGAGATGGATATTCAAAAGGATTATAATGTGCATCAAGTACAAGTATGAATGGGGTCGAGATGTTCAAGACTGGGAAAGGTTAGTTTGCGATTTTCCATGAAGGAAATAACTGAATGAGGGTATTAAGATGCTTTAGTAGTAAATGAGGATATTTTAAAACCTAGAAAACGACGTGGCTTTACAGCATTAAGGGAAAATTCTTCCTACTGGGTATTTTCATTCCGGGTTTTTATCAAATTTACATTGTAATGGATGTTCCCGCTTACCTGATGTCATTCTTCTGCCACTAGTGAATGCGACCATGGTCAGTGGAACAGAAAGTTTTCTCATCACTGAAAACTGTCCTCTCCCAAAAACAAATACATTGCATCTTTGGTCACATACTGATGGGCGATAGAGTATGAATGTCTGGTCTAGACAGTAATCTCGGATGACATTATCAAGTTAATAAAAGGTCCTGCTATATTTCATGGATTGTATTTATATACAGAATACCACTTGTATTACTTTTCAGATCCTGTTTACATTAAAAAATTACATGCATTACCAGACTTACGGCAACACAGGGAATTATGTTGGTGGCGGTGGGAGGGAGAGTGAGGTGGGAGAGAGGAAGGGTAGTGAGCGGAAGTAAGGGGTGGGGGAAGAGGAGAAGGAGGATGGAGTGAGGGAGGGTAGGGTGTTGAAGAAGAGACGAAGGAGTCACTGGGTAGTCGAGGGTGTCCTCCACTACAAAACTCTGTCTACCAAAATAAAGCCTAATGACACCAAATACGATCACGACGTCGTTGGTGCACGATCACGACGTCGTTGGTGGACGATCACGACGTTAAATGATCATGGATTTTATAGGAGTGCTTTTTCGTCCCTCCATTTCCTAGTAACCGGCCGGGTTAGATTTACTACACGACTCACAAATATACCATTAATCATCAATTATTGGTGTTGTGTGAATTCTAATGTTACTTCAAGTCTGTATTTATTTTGTGTAATAACACCAATCCCTTGGTTTGTAGCATTACTGTATAGCTGGATTTATATTACTGAAGAGAACTCACTAAGGTTACATTCGGCTTTATTGCTTTATAACCTGTCAACTGCCTACTGCAATCATTCTTTCCCTCTCCAGCAATACTACTCTATCGCTGTTGAGGCTCTCCTACCTCCCCCTCAACCCAAACCCCTGTTCCATCTCACAGCAGTAAGTGGTCCGAATCCTGATCACACGCGGTTCAGAATTCAAACCTTGGGCTGAGCCGGCAAAGGCAACGCTGGGTGGTAAACGCGGGAGTGCAGCATGTACATGTGGCATTTTTCATTATCGTACATTTTGTACGACAATTTTACGATTCCTTAAAGAGAGAGAGAGAGAGAGAGAGAGAGAGAGAGAGAGAGAACGGATGAGTATCAGATTAGTCTCTTTTTGATATTCACTGGGATCATACCAAGCTCCCTGGTAAAGAAGGAAAATGGGTATAAGCCAAAAGGAGGCAACGTTTGTATTTGTAGGTTAAGTAATAAAGGCTAAAATCGTCATAGCAAGTCATATTCTGCTCGCTCTGCATTCGAGAGTTCCTCACTGCATTATCTTAATGATATACTGTTTGTGCTTTCTGGGGGGAGGGTAAGAAATAAGAATCTAAGGATAAAAGCCAGCAAAGATGTTTTTTCCCCCAATAAATAAAAATATAAAGCCTAATTCAAGATCAGTTTATTTTCTAGACTCACAGATATAATAATATATGCTAGTGATGTATACTACATCGATTCTAGAAAGACTTGTTTAGCATAGAAGCCAGTAACAAGGTCTATCTATCTATCTATTGCCAGACGCCATAATCCCGTAAGGGGTGGCCATTTGACTCTGAGTTATTTGTTTTACAGGGAGGGGCACTAACCCTCCACCAACCCACTTGTTGACACGTAGGGATCACGTATGGTTTGGTTATATGGTTACCACCCAGCGTTGTAAATGGTTTCTTGGTTTACAAGAAACCATTTGGCTTGTCACTCAATGTAAAGCCACCTGTAAAGGAAAGAAAAGCAATTAGAAGTAACAGGAAAGATGGGAGAAATAGGAAGAGAGGAGGCCAGGCTCAGAAAGAGAATGATAAAGGCTAAGGAAGAAGTAGGCAGCACTACATCAAGTGAGTGGATGATGGTCGCCACCACCTACCACTACAGTAACAAGGTGAAAAGTGCAAAGATGTGCCACGAAGCCTCCCAGTCCACCTAGAATATGACCTTTAGTCTAAATTTCAGATTGCCAGACTTATAGCATTGCCAGTGCCAGTTTTGTAATCTCAGCAAAAATCATTAGGTAGATAATTAACAGATTAAACAAGAAACATACGAAATGAAACAACACAATTTTACCATTTTTCTTTTCAGACAGCCACCTTTCTCCATGCAGTATCACTATCGATAGATAGACAGACAGATAGATAGATAGATAGATATACTATACGTTGGAGTTGTCTCAGTTGTTGGAGGAGTCTGACTGTGACTAAGGAGTGAGGACTGATGAGGTTAGAGCCGAGGAATAAAGGTGGACTGGTGTTCCAACTTGTCAAGTGCGAACTGTCAAGTGTAGTAATTTAATTCATTTATATACGACAGTGAAGGACTAACCCTTGTTTTGTAGTAAAAACAATCTAATATACTACTAATAATAATTATTCAAATATATTTTATAATTTTACTATAACTATAATTTTATATATCCCATTCATTACTCTAGACAATTTCCAAATTTCATAGTCACCTACTGTTAGTCAGAACAGAGTAAATAAAGATATACTTGCAGTGCGTGAGTAACCAGAGATGATTTATAACCCCTTGATTATGAAATATATCGTCCTAAACTTAATATTATCCTCTAATTGTATACAGAATAAGATGAAGCTGATGCCGTGGTACTGGAGTTTGCGTTTGCATTTTTGCATTAACTGAACTGCACATTTCAAGAATTTTGAGATTTGCAGTTTCGAAGGCAATTTTTTTTAGTTTGTGGATTTGTGTTACTGAATTGAATTTTCATTGTGGTGCCCATCTCTGGATAGTAGTAGTAATAGTAGTAGTTGTGATAGTAGTATAGAAAAAGGCCGACGTATGCAAGCATGTTGCAGCCTTCAAAAACGAAACGAAACGATTATGCTTCTGCCGACCTGCGGTGGAGGAAGCATTGTTTGGTCTGTCCATGCATGCATGTGCTGGTGCATGCATGCGTGCGTCTGTCCATAACAATTTTAGGGCCCAATATTTCCTGAAACCATTGATAGATTTCTACCAAACTTTTGGTAGCGATGCAGTATGAGGAGATGATGTGCCTGTTAGCTCAGCTAGGTCAAGGGGCAAAGGTCAAGGTCATATAGGGTGTACTTAGTTTATCTTGTGGGTGTGATATCTCCTGAACCCCTCAGAGAATTACAAACTTCTGAAAGTGATACAGTATGAAGGGACGATGAACTGGTTAGCTCGGCAGGGTCAAGGGATCAAGGGTCAAAGTCATACAGGATCAATTATGTTTATCCTTATGGTCTTCTGTCCATAACACTAATGTGAGCACGATAATTCCTGCACCCATGGCAGATTTCCACCAAACTTTTGTCAGTGATGCACTATGAGGAGATGATGAACTGGTTAGGACTGCTAGGTCAAGGGGTCAAAGGTCAAGTTCACATGGGGTCAACTTTGTGTATTATTGTAGAGGCGATATCTCCTTAACTCTGAAACTTATTACAGCCAAACTTTTGTCACTGATACAGTATAAAGGAGCGATGAGCTGTTAAGGTCAGCAACATCAAGGGGTCAAGGGTCAAGATCATATGGGTGTGGGTGTAATATCTCCCGAACTGCACAATGGATTTAGACCAAACTATCTTCAGTTATACATTATGAAGGAACCATGAACCAATTAGGTCAACAAGGCCAAATGGGCAGGGTCAAAGGCATATGGATCGATTTAGATTTTCTTTAGTCTCGTTTCAACCCACAGTGAAGCCTGTCATGAAGGATGTAAGGAGAGTCCTTTGCGCAAGCATTGGCGGAGGCATTCCGAGCGATGCTTTGCACTGACAGCTTGGGGCCTGAGATCTCGCTGTTGTTTTTGCTTAATCATTATTATTATTATTGTTATTGTTCTTCATCTCTTTCTTCTTCTTCTTCTTCTCCTTCTTCTGCTTCTTCTTCTTCTTCTTCTTCTTTTATTATTATTATTATTATTATTATTATTATTTGTCACGAATTTCCTACAGTGTAAAATCACGTTAAGTTAAATCGTGACATCAAGTGATTTTGTGGAGGAGCAAATTATTATATGTACGATAATTTTAAGTTGTCGGGTTTCGCTCTCGGCCGTTATGAGCCTGCGTGCGCAGCTCCCACCCTCGCCGCGTCGAGTATTCAAATGAGAGCTCAGTCTGTTCTTAGTCATGGAACGAATTGGGTCGTACGCCTCTAGAGGCTCGAGTGAATTCTTTATTTCAGATCTCGGCTTGAATCGGCGTGTGTTCCCGAGCTCCCACCCTCTTGGTGATTGACTACAGTACAGTCTCATCCATACCGATCAGTATTTTCTGGTTTTTCTAGGCTTAAGTTTTTTTTTTTGAAATATTTAGCCGTTATCTGAGTGTCTGAGTGAGTGAGTGTATTCCTTCATTTGATTTGAATTTCATGTAACGTAAATTCATTTGTTTGTAATTAATAAATTTACAGTTCGTTTTCTTGAGCTTTGTTAAAGTATAACAGCCGTGTTTAATTTTCCCACTCATTTAATACAGTTTTGCTACTCTACATTAGCACAACTTTTGAATTAAATCACGGCTGGTACTTAGGCCAGCTTTGGCATCACTCCTTAAATCCGTTGTGCTAGCTAGGAGTTTGGCTCAGCCAAGAGCCTGTTATCTTTATTATTATCATTTTTTTTAATTGTTGGGGAGGGAGAAGAAACTTTCTCGTAGGCCAACAGTACAATATTGCAGCCCAATAGAGCATCTAGTCTCTGCTGCATACCGTTGAGAAAGTCTATAATTCTCGACTCCAGAGAATTGGCGAAGTGACATAGCACACTTAGCTATACATTGTATACAAATTATACAATATTTCATTATTTCTTGGAAATACTTAAATTTCCCCTGACATCTGGCGTCACGCCAGAGTAAACTCTCATTTTCTCCTGACATTATTATTACTATTATTATTTACTACCACTACTACTACTACTGCTATTGTTATTATTATTATTATTATTTGCAGAGAAGGAAACAAAAGAGGAGTGCAGAAACTTCCCATGTCAGTTGTCATTCTTCCCAATAAGAAATCAAAGTTGCGTGAGAGAGAGTTGGTCAAAAATATATTCGTGAATTCCGGCCAAAATCCACAGTGACCTAGAGGTTGGCTAGTGAGTGAGTATGATTTGGAGGGAAGGCAGACACAGGACAGGATGACGTGGAGGCGATTTGTTAGTACCCACCCCTGATGGAAATAAGCAACTGGTATTTGATACAGATAGAAAGATAAATACAGACAGATATGAAGTGCTTGACAAACTACACACAGTCTTATAATTACCCAAAGGTTGGCGAGTGAGAGGACAGTAGTGACGGTGATGACCATGGGTGGATTGACACAGGCGGTAGTGTTGGGCAGGGAGTGCTTCAGCCACTTATATAATAAACCCGACTCCACCAACGCAAAGGCACTGTGGAGACAGAGGATATTCATAAGTCGTAGGAGAAAGTGAGAGAGAGACTCTTTGTGCATCTCAGTCAAGGAACTTGGTGTAACACTTACCAAGTAACATTGTGGCATTACCAAGGATATCGGGTCTAACCGGATACTGATGGCCAGATGACCTTTTGGCTACTTACGAGACGATTGTTTGTGGCCTTCCCTCAGGGGACTAAGATGTCTGGCTATAGATAGATGGATTTGTAGATAGATAAAGACCTTACCTCATCCGGTGGTATCAAATAGACATGACCCAGAGATAATTATTTTCTTGTCTGTAACTTAAGGATTCGAGTAGTATCAGATCAACTAGCATAACACACACACACACACACATACACACACACACACACACACACACACACAGACACACAGATCTGTATTTGTTAATTTCAGTTTCCATATACGTTTTAATCAACAATATAACTTTGCCTTCTCCATGATGGTAAAGTGAACACAAGAAAATTACACCGGATTCACGTCTAGATGAGCCTGGGGTCACAACAACAACAAAAACAACAAATAAGAAAAATAAGAATATACTTCTGCTGCTGCTACAGCTACTACTACTACTTCAGCCACCACCACACCACCACCACCACTTTACCACTACTGCTACTACTACTGCTACTGCTACTACTACTATTGCTACTACTACAACTACTACTACTGCTACTGTTATTACTACTACTAACAATAATAAGAATAAGAATAATACCACCACCACCACCACCACTACTTCAGCAACTACTACTGTACTACTACTACTACTACTGCTACCCAAAAACAACATGAAAAATAATAATAAACTGCTGCTGCTGCTGCTGCTGCTACTGCAACTATTACAACGACCACCACCACCACACCACCTTCACCACCATTACTAGTACTACTACTGCTACTGCTACTTCTGTTGCCACCACCACCACCACCACCACCACCACCACGTCCGCTGTTGCTACTACAACTACTACTACTGCAATGACCTTTTTCTAATTTCACCTCCATCAAACCCAGCTTTCATAATACAGTTCACCATTTGGAATCGCAATGTGAAGATTAACACTGGACCTAATCATACAGTCCATTGGCCCAAAGAATGCAACGACTGTGGTTACCAGCCACAGATTACTACTGTTATTACTTAATTGGAGTCGCTGGTCTATGCGGCTCCGGACCACAGTAGCTTCGTAATCCATACCCGCCAGACTGACAGGCCTGAGGGCTGAGGATCTTGTGTCCCTGAGACATAGGAGTGCAAACATCACGAGGAAGAATGACGGTCATCTCATCCAGGTCATAACAGAACTCTGAAGTTGATGCTTCTTCTCAGAAAGAACCTGTGCCAGTCTCGAGGAGAATCTCACCGCCTCTGGACCCATCCCACCTGATGTTGTGAAAACAAGGCCAGTGAATCGACCATGATCCACATGCTGGATCCTTGTTTGATAGTTTCTGTTTTTTTTTCCTGTCCATTCCTCTTGTGTGCAGCCTCGAGAGACAGATCGTGGTGACATGCTGCCATAGAATCAAATATCCTAAAGTCAAAGAAAGCCCTCTGCCCAAGTGTCCAGAAACCTCGAGCAGTGACATCCACTCTCGCATCATCTGATGTGTTTGCTGTTCTGTGGATGAAGTGCTCGCCGTCTAGAGGGAGCAGAGCTGGCTCTATGGTGACATCATGGCATATTTGCTGTAACATTTTTGCAGTGAGGTCGCGTACTTCAACATGATGAATGCACTACTACTACTGCAACTACGACTATTACTGCTACCACCACCACCAATATTACTACTACTACTACTACTACCACTACTACTACTACTACAACAACAACTACTACTACTACAACTACTACTACTACTAATACAACCACCACCACCACCACCACTGTTCTACTACTACTACTACTCCTACTGCAACTATAGTACCACCAATTCTACTATTGCTACCACCCTCAATGCTACTACTATTACTATTACTACCACCATGATTGTTACTGTTATTAACTCTACTACTGCTACTACTAACTACTTCCATTAACCATAATTCTTCTTCTTAGTCATCCATGTTTCCGATCTTCACCAATGCTACTGTTGCTACCACCACCAGTTACTACTGCTACTATTGCTACCACCACCACTGTTACTATTATTACCTCTAGTAGGCTACTACTACTAACTACTTCCATTAACCATAATGCTTCTTAGTCCTCCACGTTTCCTGTCTTCAGACTCCTAAAATGTCACTCTACTCGCAAACATATTTCATTTTAAAAATGCAAGTCACTGAATTAGCGTTAGTGAAGCCTATTTGGCCACCCATATCTGGGTGTAATGAGTGTTTTTCATCTTGTCTTGATCATGCTCTTCAGCATACTTACCCGCTATCCACAGCAGGCGAAACAGGACTGTTTTTCTGCGCCAGTATCGACAGTGGTAGCGGTAAGTAGGTGCTCCGGCCAATGTAGAAATCGCACTGACCTGCTCACAAAGAGTTCTGTGAGTATTATGACACTTTACAGAGGGATGCAGAAATGCACACAGGTGTTCCGGGAGAATGTTTTCCCTTCTCTGTCCCATTTTTGCATTATTTCTTACGCAGGAAAATCTAGGTTATGATATGTTTGTTTCCTGAGTACCAAGTTATGTTAGTTTGTCAGATAGTTATGTATAGGTGATGTTTTGTTTGAGTAAAAACAAAAATAAAAGTGTAAGCATCCTGGGAAAATCTAACTTAGCACATCGAGCAAAAATGGTACATGAAGTGGAAATCAGGGTCCCAGGAGGAAAGGACGTAATTGTGGAGAATAATATGTGAGGGAATCTTTAACAAAAAATACTTTAATAACGTGGGTCCAAATTGAAACCGTAACCGAGCTAGGGTTACTGATGATCTTATGGCCGATTTTTTATAGTTAGATTTGAAGCTATTTTTTTTTCATAGATTTAGACGTTATGGTCATTTATATATTTAAATATAAGTGATTTTTTATTTATTTAAATCTGAAGTAATTTTTCATATATTTACATTTTTTATCGTTCACATACTTAGATTTTAATTATTTTTCATACGTTTAGACTGAAGTTATTTTTTCACAGTTTTAGACATTCTTCACATAGTTATTATTGGATTTGTTCGTGTATTTAGAGAAGTGATTTTTTTTTTCACATATTTAAATTCTTACATCCTCGTCCCACACTGCCACAAGCTCCAACAGCAGTAGTTTAGTATGGGAAGGACATTGCCCAGTGAATTATTCTCCAATGGGTCAGCCTTTCAATGTACACAAGATCAACTCAGGCGACGTAATAACACATGCTTCTCCCTTTCGTTGTCTTTATTTTCCAATAATTACAACTCCAGAGCTACACTAACTTCACAAGGCCACAAGTAAAACTGACTGAACCTCCTCTATTCTTTCCCCCAATACTATTGAGTCTGTGAGGTACCTGGGGTGGTCAGTACGACAAAATGTGAACAAGGCTTATTGTTTCATTTCAAAGACCTACCCATAGGCAATGAGTATCTGCATGATAGCAATCCCAAATAGGTAGCTCACACTGGCTAGACAGCTGCAAATTTGTGTCGAAAATCTGTTTTCTGAAGATTCGGAAAATAGGGTTGATGGTGGGGTGTGTGCACATGTGGGTTCTATAAATACTTTAACTTCACTTTTAATTATCATTTTGTTGTTTATAATTCATGTTTTGCTGAGTGGGGTGTTGGTTATAGGAAGACACTATGCAAAATTTTATCAAAATCCACTGAATAATAAATGAGCCTGACATCACAAAATGTTGGTGGTTTCTTAATGCTCTTTCTTTGTCACATTCATTCCGTTCACAAAAAGTCAAACAGTCTAACATCAAGGAATGTATGTTAGATAAGCTTGTCATGTATAATTAGAATCCATTTGATAGTTGTCATGAAAAACGGCGCCAAATTTGACCCCCTACAATATACCGCAACGTAGCACCTGGCATTCTCATAAGCCTTAAATATACTTCCCAGGAATGTGATATAATTCTATAAATCTGTGACATACTACTCGGCTTACCTGTGGGTACCTCAGCATGTGCTGATTTCATTCTTGTCTCATTTCTTTAATTTTCTTGGGTCTTATTAGATGCATGAGTGAACGTTACTCTGCACTCTGAAGATGGATCAGCATAGACAGAAGCCATGCATAACACTGATCAACAGTCAAAATGGTTCTCATACGTGAGTATGTGTCCCTGACTGATTTGATAGCACTGATTTCATTTTGCGCTATCAGACCAGGTTTCTTGGATATCAGACTGAAAACCTTGTAACATATATTAGGGCACACACAGATAATATTGGGGTGATTTATGGTACAAAAATATGGAAATCCAATGCACATTTTATTAGCAGGTGATGAAGTTATAAAAATATTTCTGCACTTTGCTTTTAAGCTTGTTCACTGACTCTCTTCACGTTATAGCATCCAGCAGCAGTCGCCCATCATGCTGGGACTGAATCGGCCTTGATACCTGCTCTCCATTATAGCAATGTCTTGGTGAAACCTTTCATCGTGCTCGTCAATGACATCTCAGAGGTTATCTGGGAAGCAACTGAGCTGGGAGTGAAAGAAATGAATCTTCAAGGACATCCGTGAGCCCAGAGCTCGATAACTCCGTAACATGCCTGCCACAATTTCTTCGTAGTTGTCTGCACGATGGTTTCCAAGGTAGTTCTGTGAGACATTCACGAATGATTCCCACGCGTCCCTTTCCAGCGGGTTTAATGCCTTAATGAAGTCACCATCACTAACGAGCATGCGGATCTCAGGACCATTCAAGACCCCTGCTTTCAACTTGGCTTCGGATACCACACCACCGAGTTTCATAGGCAAGTACTGAAACCAGTACCCGTTTGATCCATGACTTTTATGAAATTTTTCGCCAAGTCCAGCTTGAGATGCAGTGGAGGCAATAATATGATTTTTGGATCCGCAAGGGGTTTGTGAAGACAGCTGAACCTTCTGGTGCATCTTTTGGTCTTGCCGACCATTCTTATCTTACATAGTGCTCGGCATTAGCTCTACCGGTCTACAAACAGAGAAAGCACATGTGCTTTGTGTAACCGTTCTGAAGGCCCAGAAGTAGACTGATCACTTTGAGGTCCCTACATATTTTCCACTGATGCTTCTCATACTCGATAGCAGAAAGCACACTCTTCATGGTTTCATAAGTCTTGGTCACCTTCTCTGTGTGTGCTATTGGCACGGATGGAAGCCGATTCTCGTTGTGTAGGAGGACTTCTTTCAGAGTGTCTTTTCCTGAACCTATAAACAGCCTCCAATCATCTGGCTTGTATGGATCAGACTTGCCGGGTTGTTGCATAAGAGACACCGCATCATCGCAATGGCAAAGGTTGTTTGCCATTTTGAAAAACGCAGGCAGTTGTCTATGCCGATGATGCGGTATAGTGATGCACCCTTCATCTTCCAGCAGGTTATCCTGCTTCAGTCGTGATCCCAGGAGCTCTGCTTTTTCTTTAAACAAATCAAGGGCCCTTATGAGATCATGAAGGGCTCCCTGGTTGAATGGTTTGGGCCCACTGTTTCCTGAGTCGTCCTGGTAGTCATCTTCCATGGGACTATGACTGGAATCAGATTTGCTGCTTACCTCGTGTTCAGCAGGTGGGTTTGGAACCGGTAGTTCTGCACTGTGTATCACTGGTCGTATTGCAGAAACGATATTGGGGTAGGGTACTGGACTGTGGCTCGTGTCTTGACAGTTATTCCTTTGATGTTTGTGAGACAGAAATAGCGGTCATTGCTATGGTCTTTGGGTTCTTCCCACACCATTGGTACAGCGAATGGCAAACCCGAACTACGTTTTCAATGCAGTCATTCACTCAGGTGATTGACACAGGACCTACACGTTATGTATGGCGCCCATTTCTTGTCTTGTTCGCCCAACGGACATTTGAAGTAGCTTTTGCAGTTCACTCGAACAGGCTTATTGATGGGTTTCTTGAAGCTTTCTGGGGTGAACACTCCACATATGTAACAAAAACGGTCAGGATCATTTACACATTTGCGGCATTGCATCTTTCACCACTGTCAAAGTGATTAAGAATTTTTGCAGGAATAGAAGTTGAAACAATATAGGTAACCGTCATCAAAAATACAAATTTAATCGATGGAACTAAACAAACAAAATACGTATGAGTCACATCCTGTGAGCAAGATACACTGATATAGTGGTTTTCAAGAACCGGACCTGATACGTTCTTACTGATGCCATTATTCAAGTTCAGCACCTTCGATTACCCTAGAATCAGACCATTTCGATTAACTGCCGAGTCCCACCGACGTAAGATGCACGTCGCCACTTTTTTCCGCGGACAGACCCAACGACGTGCATCTATGTAATTCAGTTGCAAGGCCCCATTGTGTGCACATTTTTCAACATTCCCGGGTGATTTTTGGTAGGCATATGTGGGAGACCTTCCTCTACCTGCTGTCAAGCGGGGATACTGCCTGGCCCCACATACTCCCCCCTCCCCCCAATGCTGGGTAATTCATCTGTTAGCAGCACTCTGACCAGTAAAGGTATGTTGCCCCACGGTCTCTCCAAAGACGAAATTCATGGTGAAAGTGATTCCTGACGTGGAGGACAAAGAAACAAAGAAGTTAGAGGTAGAAACAAACAGAAGTGATGAGGTGGTCATGTCGTAAAGGAAGGTGCCACATACTGGGGTTTTGGGTGAGTGAACAATGCTTATAAACACCTATATTATTGTGTGAAAACCAATATAGCCTTGCACTGCACATAAATTCATACCAAATAAGTAAAATAAAAACGTAATTTAAAGTGGCTTGAATTAGTTAACCCTTCCATAGTTCGTTTTCTTTAGCCGGGTACCCTGAAAAATGGAAAACATAAGGCTGACTCATCACCTGTAGCACCATTACTAGCTTCAGGAAGGCGATTTCTCCATGAATTTTCAATGTTTCTCACCAAAAGCGAAGGTTTCAGCCAAAAAACAAAAAGTTGAAACTCTGTCAGGATCTGGGGGTAGGCTGCATAGAAAACCGGAAGTCATTCTATTTATTCTGACCAGTGATCAATTCTGGTGAAGGTGTTCCACCCAGTGATCTCATATTGTAATGCCATATTTCTTGCATATGATATAAGTAGTATAAAAGTAATATAAGTTATAAATATAGTATAAGTATATCATGTATGTAATCTACGTTAGGCTATGTTGATGTAAGAATAATTCTGGACCCTGTTAAGATTATGTAATGTATGGAAAGTGGACCTTTGTAATTCATTTTTGGGCTTGATTTTTAGTTAAAGTGTAATAGAGAAGTATTATTGTTAATGAGGACCGTGTGGAGCGAGTTGGACGTGCAAATTCGTGTCTGGTTTCGATAAAGAGGCGTTGAAAGTTAATTTGAGATTTTAATTAGCGATGAGTCGTATTTACACCTGGAATTCAGAATTTTGTGGTTGAGTTTGTGTTTGTCGTCTTGTACTAAATAATGATGTCTAAGAACTTAGGTAAAGTCCGACTATTGATTATTGTCATAGTTAACCGCAAAATTAATTTATTTGGCACAGACATCAGTTGTAGGCCAGTGCCGGCGAGAGACAAAGAGAGATTGTGTCAATGCGTGACTTTAGGCATCGTTTTTAAATTGTTAGACCTATGTTATTGCCACAAAATTTAAATCATCATAAGTCATTTTGTATAAGTAGAGGACTGTGTAAACTCCTTGTTGCAAAATTCCTGGACGATGATATAACAAGTTGACGGTAGAGTAATTGATCGAAGTCAGAACCGGGTAGTAAAAACGTAGCGAGTTTTAGCGGAAGCGGCCTGCCTCCTGTTTACGGAGCGTCACTCCCGAGTTGAACTTCATGGAGGATGGTGGTCCGCAGGTAATGTTCCCGAGTCACGGTATTTCTCCCCCATAAGCCATCATAATTAGTTGTCATTCTAACTATATATAATGTAAGATGTCTGATAATATTTGTCAATGACATTATGTGACTTCTGAGTTAAACTTCATTGAGGGAGGCCCGCAGATATGTTGTGTCGTCACGGAGTCCAGTGCGTTTCAGTGCGTCGAGTCTCACAGCCTCTAGTGCCAAAAGCCCTTACACGTTTTCCACTTAGTCTCTTTCAATTCACAGTATCGTCAAAGTTGATTGGTCCACTTAGTAAGCTTATTATTCATGTAGTGTAATATTTTGGTTATAAGTAAGTAAGAAGTGGAGTGTTGTAATACTTCGTCATGCGGAGCGCTGTGAGCGCTGAGATTGCATTCTGTATTATTCTT
>JAGKTI010019693.1:0-16814 GCA_018397915.1 Birgus latro | reverse complement strand
ACTTTGTCTGGTTTTACCTCAGGTATTTCACCCGTGTCAGCTGAAAAGTTAGCTATTGGTACTACTGTCTTTGATGCATACAGTTCTTTGTAAAATTCTTCAATTCTCTTCATCATCTTATCTCGGCATTTAATGACTTCACCGTTTTGGTCTTTCAGTGATATAATTTGTTGCTTTCCAAATGCCATTTTACTTCGGACCCTTTTCAAACTATTTTCATTTTTTTTTTTTTTATCTGATCCATGTTTCTCTTTTTTTCTTCTCTGTGTATCGTGTTCATAAGCTTATTTAATTCCACTCGTTCTATTTCATCTTCCTTTGTTTTTAATTTCATTTTTATTTTCATGAGCTTGATTGTCTTTTCCGAACAATTCTTGGCTCTGATTGCGTTAGGTTTCCCTATTACCTCTGCTGATTCTCTTGGCACTTTTGTTAGTCTGTCATCCAGCTCATCAGTGTCACATTCAGCACTGCTTAGAGCCTGAAATCTATTCATCATATCCAACTGAAAGGCTGCTTTGTTCTCGTTTACTTTTATTGGGCATATTCTTTTATTTTTAATCATCTTTCTTTCACTTCTGAAACTGAATCTGGCTGCACAACCCACCATTCTATGGTCACTTCCTATATTTACATTGTTGATATCTGTGACACTTGTGATCGTGTTATTCTTAACTGCTACAGTGAAGTTTATTTCATTCTTTGTTTGGTGGTGGGTTAGTGCTCCGCCCTGTAAAACAACTGACTAAAATACGAACAGGAAGCCTCGGACCAGGACTGACCAAAAGATGACAACTAAGGACCGAACAGAGGGCTTGGTACGGATAGCTGCGTGGAATGTATGGGGAGTAAATGATGATGTGAAAGAAAGAGAGATAGCACAGGTGCCTGAGGGTGCGAAAGTGGATGTATGTGGATTAACTGAAACTAAATGGAGGGGTGAAAGTGTGAGAGAATGGGAGTATGGATGGGGTATATTTGCGGAAGTAGGTGAGAATGAGAGGGCAAAAAAAGGAGTGTGTATTGTTGTGAGCAACAAATGGAAGGGGAATATAAGAGAGTATGGATCAGTTGGCTCAAGGATTGTGTGGGTAAGAGTGAAAGTTGGACTACAATTGTGGGTGACTGTATGCGTGCATGCGCCAACACAAGATCGTGCAAGGAGAGTGAGAGAAGAGTTTTGAACGAACGTGGAAGCATGCATGGAAAAGTTTAAAAGGAATGAGAGAGTGTTTTTGATTGGAGATATGAATGGAAAAGTGGGGAATGTGAAGGTGGATAGAGTGGTTGGTGAGTGGGGTGTGCCTGCAGAGATGGATAAGAATGGCAGTGCTTTAGTGGACATTTGTGCCGGGAGGGGGTTTGTGATAGCTAATACCCTCTTCATGCACATAGTGATCAATAGGTATATGTGGTGAGTGATGAGGAGGGTGGATGGTGAACTGAATGAACGGAAGGCAGTGATTTACTATGTGTGTGTGGATGAAAGGATGAGAAAGTGTGTAATGAATGCAAGAGTATATAGAGGTTGGGGGAGTGGACTTTCGGACCACGACTTGGTGGTGGTCAAACAAAATGGAGAAAGAGAAGACGGGAAGGTCAAGAGGAAGTAGTTCTTACAAGGAGGGTAGAAAAGTTACTAGAAGATGGAAAAAGGAAAGAATATAAAAGACAAGTGGAGGAGCGATTGGGTAAATATAGATTGGAGCAGATGGGGGACGTTGAAGATGTGTGCAAGATATTCGCAGAATAAATCTGTGCAACATGTGAGGTGGTGTGTGGGGTGAAGAGAAGAAGAAAGGGGATTCAAGGAACAGCATGGTGGACTGAAGAGGTGAGAGAGGCTGTGGCAAAAAAGAAGAAAGCATATAATGAGTGGATGAGGAACAGGAGCGTCGAAGAAGTTAAGAGACGGAAGAGAGTTATATGTAGAAAGAAGGAAAGAGGTGAAAAGATTAGTAAGAGTAAGAAGAGAGTGGATGATGAAATTGGATGGAATCTGAGTGCAAAGTGGAGAGAATGTAAGAAAATGTTCTGGAAAGAGGTGACGAGAGTTAGACAGGGTGCCAAATAAGTTAGTTGGGGTGTGAAAGATAAAAATGGTAGATTACTAGTGGAGAAAGGAGAAAAACTGAAGAGATGGAGAGAACACTTTAATGAATTGTTGAACATAGAGAATGAAAGTAATGCAAGTACGTGTGGCTGGGGAATGGCTGGGAGGAGGGATGTGGGAAGGGATGAAGAAAATCAGTAGGATGGAAGTTGTGGACGCATTAAAGAAAGTTAAAATGTGGAAAGCCCCAGGAATTGATGGAGTGTATGGTGAAATGCTGAAGTATGGGGGAGAGATAGTAATAGAATGGATGTGTAAGGTGTGCAGATTGGCCTGGGAGGAAGGCAGAGTCCTGCAGGATTGATAGTCAGGTATAATTATTCCCCTTTAGAAAGGAGAAGGGAAAAAAGGAGTGTGTGGTAATCATAGGGGCATTTGCCTTCTTGGTGTAAGAGGAAAAGTATATGGTAGGATACTTATTGACAGAGTTAAGGAAATATCAGAGGAATTAGTTGGAGAAGAACAGGGAGGTTTTAGGAAGGAAAGAGGTCGTGTAGATAAGATATTCATTCTTAGATCTTTAGTGGAAAAGTTTCTAGAGAAGGGAAAGAAGTTGTATGCAGCCTTCACGGATTTGGAGAAAGAATATGACAGGGTGGATAGACAAGGACTGTTGAAAGTAAGTTGTTGAAGGCCGTGAAGAGTATGTATGAGGATGCTAAGGCTGCAGTGCGTGTGGATGGTGAACTAAGTGAATTTTTCAATTTGAAGGTTGGATTGAAACAAGGATGTGTCATGTCTCCATGATTGTTCAATCTGTGTATGGATGGGGTTGTAAAAGGGATACAAGGTAGGGCAGTTGATGTTGGAATGGCTTTAGTGAGAGAGGGCAGTGTTTGGAAACTCCCTATACTGTTGTTTGCATATGATACTGTGTTGTTAAGTGAAGACGAAGGGGAACTGCAGGGCTTGGTAGATGAGTTTGGAAAAGTGTGTAAGAACCGGAATATAAAGGTGAATGTAGGGAAGAGTAAAGTGATGGTCTTCGAGAGAAGTGGAGTCAGTGAATGTACAGTGAGACTGGATGGGGATGATATGGAGAATGTGAGTGCATTTAAGTACTTGGGTAGTGTGATGAATAAAGACGGAAGTTTAGAGGGCGAAGTGCTTGAAAGGGTGCAGCAGGGAAGAAAGGTTGCTGGTCCTTTGAAAGCAGTGATAAGAAACAGGGAAGTGAGCATGGAAGTGAAAAAGCTGCTACGTGACAGTATTGTGATAACATCTCTAATGTATGGAAGTGAAGCTTGGACCCTGTTGGAGGGACAGAAGAGTGACAGCAGTGGAAATGAGTTATTTGAGAGGAGCAAGTGGAGTCACTTGGAGAGACAGACTGACAAATGAGGAAGTGAAGGAGCGTTGTGGTGTGGATGTGGATGTGATAGGAAGCGTTAGGAGAAACACGTTAAGGTGGTTTGGCCATGTGGAGAGGATGGAGAGTGAGAGACTGATGAGGAGAGTGTATGTGAGTGAGGTGGAGAGGGAAAGAGGGAGGGGGAGGCCAAGAATGAGATGGAGGGATGGAGTGGAGAGGTATAATTATGAGAAAGGGAGGTGTGAGCTGGGAGCAGGGCAGTGAAATGGCGGGGGACGGAGCGACATGGAGGCTAACTGTTTGTGGCCACCCCTTAGGGGATTAAGGCGTCTGGCAATAGATAGATAGATAGTTTCTCTATTTGTACTTCTCCATGTCCATGAGAATTAGCCATTCTCTCAACCGTCCACTCGTGTACTTGTATTTGCATCAGATTTTCAAAACTTTCGTCATTCTTTCGCGAGTGATTGTCTTTATGTACAGACAATGCATTCCTCTGAGCGATAATTTCTGAATGAATTATGTCATTCCAAATGAAAGTAAGCATAAAGAGTTGTGACATTAATTTCATGATCATTAACTTCACACTGTCAGGCTGGTAACACTGAAACAAACGGACCAGGACTATGACTGGTGCATGAGAGCTGCAATGCTCGTACAATATGGTCCATAATATATTCTGAGAGCTCATAATACACTAGAAATGGCTACCCATCAGTATGTTAATTTTAATAACTGACATAACTCGAGGAACAGCTACCCATCAGTATGTTAATGTTAATAACTGACATAACTGGAGGAACAGGAACCTCTTCAGTGGCGCTATAACGCACCAGAGTAGCTATCAGGTTTGGGGGTTTCAACGGCCACCTCTCCTCGTTAATAACTGGTATCCACCACTGAGCACATGATTGCCTAGAACATTTACGGAAACATTGCTGTGAGGATGGCTACCCCATGACTATTACTGAAACGTAGGCTATGCACATAAGCATTGTTTATTGGCTAATGTAATCCATAAGGTGAGCTGGTCATGTATTGCTCTTGTATTCTGATAAAGTATTAAATTGTAGGTAAACATTTTATATGCAACATCATTGCTCATTAGCACAAATTGATGTGTGTGTGTGTCTGCTGATAGGCAGCGGACTAGTTGAGAGAGAGAGAGAGAGAGAGAGAGAGAGAGAGAGAGAGAGAGATGGCTGATCAGGTTGTATGGTGTCCGTTTACGAGAGACGGGGTATCCTATGTTTGGTGTAATTTATAGTGTGTAATCAGTTGTCTATAATAATTAATAATAAAATACAAATAGGTATATAATTATTTAGGATACAGGATATCATTTATACCTTAATAAATATACTGTAATAGCAAAGAATGTATAACTGTTGGAGTAAACGACGTGACCCCACTTCATCCCCCTTCCCTTCACCTGCCAAGCTCCCACTCACTCCCATGCTTTCCCCTTACCCCTACATCGCGCCATTTGTGGGTGAACTTGCTCACTTTTTCTGACCTGCAACTCAACCTGTATCGTGGTTCACACAACAAGAGAAAAATTATTTTATGTAACTCAGACTTTATAAACAGCATAGTGCAAGCTCATTATTCCAAACAATGACTCAAAATTTATTAGCCAATATTACAGCATAGTACAGTGACCACATAATAATGTAATATGGCACAGAGGATGAAGCTTAGCGATTCGAAAAATTCTCGGGCATGTACACACGAACATACACGCGCGCGCTGTTGCCTCGTGAACCATATCCCACAACTGAGTGGTCCAGGTGGAACTCATGCCGACTGTACATCATCAAGTGCAAAAAGCCCTATAGTTTTCAATCGAAATAATGAAGTGCAAGTATGATGCCAAGGAAAGTGAAGTGAACTTCAAGGATGGTGACAAACCTTGGTTATGCAATCCTCAGTGGAAGAACGGACAGTCACTGAAGGTGCGAAGCCCATGGGACAGGCCTTACACTGTGTTGGACCACCTATCACAAGTAACGTACCGGATTTGGGGAGGCAGTAAGTCTAACCCAAAGGTGGTAAATGTGAATCGTCTGTGGTAGTACCATGGGCCAGGACATTAAAGCTGTGACGTCTCTTAGAAATCGTGCTCATCTCCCAGCCGAGGATGTTCAGGAGGATCAAGGAGCTGAAGTATAAGAGGATCGTGACAGTTTCCTGATGGAAGAAGTGAATCAAGGAGAGGACAAAGACATCCCAAGAGAAGTGGACTGTGTAGAGGAGCAGAGACATTGTCGGAAGCAGCATAGGAGAAGACCTCACAAGTTGAAGGATTGTTTTGTGTATAATTAAATGTTAAGTTTGGATTAAGGGTTATGTTTGTATACATTGTATAGTTTTGTCTCAACGACAAAGGACTAGGGAGGAGGCAGTGTTGAGAAGCGAGATTTTCTAGTTAGGAAGTGCTGGAATATTCTCGACGATTCTGTAATTCTTCTCCGTTACGTGTCAGAGTTGCCAGTTAGCCTGCTATTGTCAGATGAGTTATTTTGTAAGTTGTGCATTAATTTTCATGTTCTTTTTCTCTATATTGTTTTATTTTTTAGTGATTGTTTGTTAAATTATGTAATTTTATCTCAGTTTGTATCGCCCAGTCCCAACCGCTTTTTTACCCAACATACCCTCAGAACCCGACTGATTTTCAACTTGTCATTTTTTGGCTCAAACCTCCGCTTTTGGTGAGTAACATTGAAAATTCATAGAGAAATCGCCCTCCTGAGCTCATATTGTTGCTACAGGTGACAGTCAGCTTTACTTTTCCATTCTCTCTTAGGGTACCTGGCTGCAAAGAAAACGAACTACGGGAGGGTTAACTAGTTCAAGCCACTTTTAATTATGTATTTATTTATTTACTTATTTGGTACGAATTTCTGTGTAGTACAAGACTATATTGGTTTTCACACAATAATATAGGTGATATAAGCATTGTTCACTCATATGGGTCTGATGGAGTCCCTCCTGTTGTCCTCAAGAACTGTGCTTCTGTGCTTACACCCTGCCTAGGTAAACTCTTTCGCCTTTGTCTTTCAACTTGTACCGTTCCTTCTTGCTGGAAGTTTGCTCTCATTCAGCCATTCCCAAAGAAGGGTGACCATTCCCAACCCTCTAACTATTGTCCAATTGCTTTAACATCCTGTATCTCAAAAGTTTTTGAATCAGTTCTTAACAGAAAAATTTTAAAGCATCTTTCCTGTCACAACCTTCTTTCTGATCGTCAGTATGGGTTCCGTCAGGGACGCTCCACTGGCGATCTTCTCATCTACCTTTCAGACTCCTGGTCATCCTCCTTTCGGGACTTTGGCGAAAGCTTTGCCATTGCACTTGACATCTCAAAGGCTTTCGATCGAGTCTGGCATAAATCTTTGATTTCCAAACTGCCCTCTTACGGTTTCTATCCTTCTATCTGTGCCTTCATCTCTAGCTTCCTTTAAGATCGTTCTATAGCTACTGTTGTAGACGGCCATCGTTCTTCTCCTAGACCTATCAACAGTGGTGTTCCTCAGGGCACTGTCCTATCACCAACTCTCTTTCTTTTATTCATCAAATGACCTTCTAAGCTGTACATCTAACCCTATCCACTCATATGCTGATGATTCCACCCTTCACCTTTCCATTCGATTTCCGCAACGTCCATCTCAGCAGTTACTTCAGCAAACAAGGGATGAGGCTATGGCACACCTAATGTCTGACTTGGCTCATATCTCTGATTAGGGTAAAAATAATCTTGTTATTTTTAATGCATCAAAAACTCAGTTCTTACACTTATCAACCCGATAAAATCTTCCTCAGGATTACCCACTAATGTCTAATAATGTCCAGCTCAGTCCTGCATCATCCTTGAACATGCTAGGGGTTTCATTCTCTCGGGATTTGTCTTGGAAAGAACATATTACATCTCTTGTGAAATCTGCTTCCAAGAGATTAGGTGTGCTGGGCCGTCTCCGAACTTTCTTTACCCATGCATAGATGTTGACCTTGAACACGGGTTTTATTCGCCCGTGTATGGAGTACAACTCTCATGTGTCGGGAGCCTCCCCACATGCAGCTCTTCTCAATAGGGTGGAGTCAAAGGCTTTTCGCCTCATTAACTCTCCTCCTCTTACTGATTCCCTTCAACCTTTGTCTCTTCACCGCACTGTTGCTTCTTTATCTCTCTTCTATCGCTACTTCAATGGTCACTGTTCCTCTGAACTGTCTGCTTGCATCCCTCCACCTCTACGACGGGCACGTAGTACCCGTCTAGCAACAAACTCTCATCCCTTTTCTGTCCAACTCTCTAATGCAAGAGTTAACCGTTACTCCTAGTCCTTCATTTATGCAACTGGTCAACTCTGGAACTGTCTCCCTCTGTCTGTATTCCCTACTTCCTATGATCTCCAATCTTTCAAGCGCAGTGTGTCCAGGCATCTCGAAATGAATGGATCTTGAATTTGGCTCTCTTTTGTATTGTTTTTACTTTTTCTTGGAAGGAACAGTATGCGGGCCCTGCCCTTTGGTTCCTTCTTCCTTGCATTAAAAAAAAAAAAAAATCCAACATATGGCACCTTCCTTTACGACATTACCACCTCATCACCTCTGTTTGTTGCTTCCTCTAGCTTCTTTATTCCTTTGTCCTCCACCTCAGGAATCACATTCACCGTGAATTTCGTCATTGGAGAGACTGTGGTGCAACATGTCTTTACTGGCCAGGTTACTGCTAACAGGTGAACTGCCGAGTGTGGGGGAGGGGGTGAAGGGGGGGTCGGGTCAGGCCAGGCAGTATCCCCATTTGACAGCAGGTAGAGGAAGGTCTGCCATATATGCCTACCAAAAATCACCTGCGAATCTTGAAAAATGTGCAAACGACAGGCCTTGCAATTGACTGACGTATGATGCATGTTGGTGGGTCTGAGCGTGAAAAGAAGTGGTGACGTGCATTGTACGTCGGGGGGACTGGGCACGTTAAATAATTTAGTGTTAAGTAGTGTAAGAAAAGGATATTTTGGGTGTTTCCGAGTTGGTAACTGTTGTAACTGTTGCTCACTCGCGAGTGCATGAGAACTTTCGAGAAGAAGTAGATCACTTTAGAATACTGGAAGCTTATATAAGGATGGGGAAGAGACTAGAGCAGTTCTCAGTCAGTTTTTTTCAGTTTGAGTGTAGTTCAGCGTCGGTTCAGTGTCAGTGCACTGCAAATTGTATAGCTCCAGTACTTGTGAAAACAGTGATGTGTAGTTGGCAAGCATTAAGTGTATTGCAGTTGGTGAGGATTGTATATATCTGGTACTTGTGGAAACAGTGAAGTGTAGTTGGAAAGCATTAAGTGTAATTATATAGAAAATAAAGTTAGTGAACTTAGGAAGCCAATGTTTATTTACAATCCTTGTGCTACTCTGTGTTGTTGTACACTGAAAGTTTGCCTCTAGGAAGAACATCTCATTGGACAATGTCCTTCCTATACTGAACTACTGCTGTTGTTGCCTGTCAGTGAGGGATGGGAACATAATACTTTCCACTGTACCTAAATACGCATGCCAATAGGATCACATGGAAAATGGAGGAAGGTTTAACAAATCCTAACACAGATAAAGTGAAAGTTTGGCTTTAGTTCTATTTAAGACTAGGATTAATTTGTTAAGTTGGATTTTCCTTGTAGATTTCATGAGGCAATTCACTGTATTTAGGTAATTGTAATTAAACAGTATTTGGCATCTCTAAACCTTATGAGAGGAGAGAAAGTCGCCAGTTTTCATTTTGTTCCTAAAGCTCATTCGAGCTGCACCCTGTAAATAGTTGCACCATAGGATGCTTGGAGAGACCCAGGCAAACTGACTAAGACCTCAAGCCGATCATCATCTGTTATTCCGACTCTATCTAGCTAAGTAACCTTTATGATTTGGCCAAATTAGGGGACTAGCTAGGATATAAATAGATAATTTTGGATGAGTTAGAGTTTTAATTATACCCTGATTTTTTTTTTACGAGACTTGTATTTTTAAAATTTAACATTTGTTGTTGTTAGACTAATACTCGTCAGAAAAGAAAGTTAAAAAGTTTCTGACATTTGGGTGTCCTGAGTGAAGAAACAATTGTGTGCTAAGGCAAGCAAGTTTGAGGTTGGATTCGTGGGTTTGACTCTGCACGGTAGAGTGTCAGACTCGGAAATGCATGTGTACTGAGCTCTGGGCAGAAAAGCTAGTTGCTTTTCGAATAGAGAGTGGCTGTGCGCCGTGTTTGATTCGTGGGAAAGAAACAGTACTGTTGAGAAGCTGGATTGCTAGGTAGATTGTTCTGGAGAATCCCCGATGTTTGCCGTAGTTCCACTACGCATCAGAATTGTCAGTTAGCCTGCTGTTTGTGGGTGTAGTTATTATGTTAGTAGTACATAAATTTTTGTACTCTTTTCTGATAATGTTTTAATTATGTGATTGTTAAATTATGTAATTTAATTTAACTTTGTATGCTAAATAATTCAGAGTGTTATATGCAGCTTAAGAAAACTGCATATTTTGGATGTCTCCGAGTTGGAAACTGTTGTAACCATTGCTCTCTCTCGGGAATACACTAGAACTGAGGCAAAGTGTAAACTCTCTAGAATATAGGAAGCTTATATAAGGATGGGAAAGAGACTAGAGCAGTTTGAGTCAGTTTTGAATTCAGTTTGAGTGTAGTGCAGTGTCAGAGAAGATAGTGAAGTGTTGTTGTCAGGCATTAAGTGTAATTGCAGTTAGTAAAGTTTGTATATCTTCGGTATTTTTGAAAACAGTGCAGTGAAGTTGGCAAGCATTAAGTGAAATTATTTGGAAAATAAAGACAGTGAACTTATGGAGCCAGTGTTTATTTACGATGCCTGAGCTGATCCTGTGTACTGTACAGCTAAAGGCTGCCTTCAGGAAGAACAATTCACTAGGCAATGTCCTTCCTATACTGAACTACTGCTGCTGGAGCCCATAAGAGTGTGGGACGGGGACGTAATAGTGGTGTCAGGAATGTGGATTTTTAGAAGGTGCTGCAGTGCGTCTATTCTTCGACATGAAGCAAGAAGGTGTACAGACAAGAGGCCAAGCTAGGCAGGAGGAGGCATCACTGGATGCAGTTATGAAGATATTACAGGTACAACTACAGGTACAGAATGAATGACAGAAAGAACTTATAGGACAATTACAAGCACAACATCAAGAACTCAAAGAACAATTGCAGGCACAGAATGAAGGACAGAAAGAACTCAAAGAATATTTACAGGCACAAAATGAAGAAATCAAAGAACACTTACAAGCAGAGAGGGAACAGCTTCAACTGGCATTACAGGAGCATCAGAGGGAATTACAACTGAGGATGCAAGGACAACTAAATGCTTTCATGGGTCCAATGAAGGAAAAATAGGAACAATTGAAGGAGGAAGTATATGCTGAACTACGGCAGCAGAAGTATGAGGTAAGCAATAATGTGACTAAGTGCAAACAGCGTGTATACGACCAGTTGAAGACAACTAGTGGGAAAATAGTGACAGTGCAGACAGCATGTGGACAACCAGCTGAAGATTAGTGAGGGAATAGTGATGGAGTACAGACACATTGTAGTCGACCATGTGAAGATAATTAGTGAGAAAATTGAGGCTGAAGAGTCTCAGGGAGCATATGAAAGGAATGGACAGTGTATGGTGAATCCTGACGGATCCCAAGCATTTAAAAATAGCAGTACAGGGTTGAACAATCGGAACACAGAAGTTTTAAGTCCTGGACCTAATCATGATGCCCCAGTTTTCAGGCCCCAAACCAGTGAAGTGCATGGCTATAATGGGGATCCAGTTAAAAAGAAACCTCAGGAATTTGATGGTAGAGTATCTTGGGAAGCTTACTAGGTGCAGTTTGAGTTACTTGCTGATCAGAATGGTTGAGATGATAAGCAGAGGGCAGTGCAACTTGCTACTAGCCTTAATGGTGCCGCAGTGGAAATTCTGGGCCAGATGTCAGTGATGGAGAGGAACAGATATCAGTCCCTAGTAGAAGTGCTGGAGTCCAGATATGGGACCATGTACGAAACTGAGGCTTACAGAGCACGATTCTGGGCCCGTGTACGAGCTAGAGGCGAATCCATACAGCAGCTTGCTCATGACCTGGAGAGTATGGCATACAAGGCATACCCTGGTGCAGCATCTAAAATGTTCGCTATTCTTCTAAGGGACCAGTTCATTGATGCTCTTGGCAATGCAGAGTTGGAGTGCAAATGAAGCAGGCACAACCCAGAAGCATGGAAGAAGCACTAGCTAGGGCTCTAGAATTTGAGTCCTACATCAGGTCCAATATGTCCACTTTTCAGGCAGGTCGTAGTGCTGGATTCAAGGCAAGGAAGGGGTATGTACGTGAAGTGGAAAAATTTGAAGGCAGTTGCTGGTACTGTGAAAAGCCAGGACATAGAAAAGGCGACTGCTACAAGTGGAAGAGGGAACAGAAGACCAGAGGAGGTTGCTGGTTCTCCCGGGAGCTGGAACACAAGAAGGACGATTGTTACCAATGGAAGAAGGAGCAAGAAAAGGGCAGTGCATGGAAATCTATAATTGTAACAAAAGCATGTTGGGCATGTGGTGAGGTGGGACACTTCAGTTCTGAGTCTCCAAAGAAGAAAAAGGAGGATAAGAAGAAGGCTGCAGAAGATCAGAAAGGAGCAGAAAACTAATGAAGGCTGGTTATAAGGGGCAAACACCAGCCGGCTTTTCCCAAGTAGCCCCACCTCTGAGAAAATGCAATAGAACTGCAACTGACACTGTGCGAATAGACGGAAGAATAGACTACAGGAAGCGTTCCCTGGTGACTGATTCAGCCTCACTTTTGTGAAGCCTGATGTGTTACACCATCATTATATGCCTGAGGCATCAGAACAACCATGTGGCGAACTGGACACCGCGCAGAACTGAGGGAAGCCCTGGATCTCCGGATTGATGTGGCAGGGCAAGAGGCCATGCTTCCAGTCTATGTAGCCGAGATGGAGGATCCTTGCCTTCTTGGTCTGGACTATCTGATATCCATGAGTTGTAAGCTGGACCTCTGCTCCATGGAGCTAAAGGTCTGAGGAAAGTTGATTCCTGTCACGGCAGAGAGACATACCATTTCTGATGGTGAGGTGAAGGCACTCCGTTCTGCAGTGATACCCCCAAGGTCAGAACTACTGCTTCACTGTAAGGTGAGAGGCTCTTTTGACAGCTGTCTAGGGGTAGCTGAGCCTGATTTATGGTGCAAGACGATGGCCGGAGTGATGGTAGGGATATAACTTTGGTGGAAACATGTGCGGGTGAAGTGCCAGTTGTGGTGGCAATTTCTCCTGTGAGCCACAGAAAATCAACGAGGAAGAAATTCTGGGACGGTGCCAGGCGGTGGACCCTGAATAGCATCAGAGGAAGGCCTGTAAAAGGAGTGTAGTCAAAGAAGATGGGTATCTGCCAGACCACTTACAAGACCTGTTTTCAAGGAGTTGCCAATGCCTGGATGACTCACAAGTGCTGAAGTTGAGGCAGCTGCTGACGAAGTTTGCTGATGTCTTCTCCATCAAAGACCTAGACCTGGGGTGCACTGACCTGGTGGAGTATCGTATAGACACCAGGGACCACCGCCTGATTAAATAGCCAGCGCGGAGCATGGCGCCAACACAACGGCATGAAGTGGAGAATCTCCAGAGTCAAGGGGTGATACAAAAGTCCAGCAGTCCTTGTGCACCAGCAGTGGTTCTGGTAAGGAAGAAGTGTGGCTCAATAAGGTACTGTGTAGATTATCAAGCCCTGAATGATGTGACAGTAAAGGATGCATACCCCTTGCCAAGAACTGATGACACCCTGGATGCTCTGTCAGGTGCCAAGTGGTTCTCCACCCTAGACATGGAGGCAGGATATCATCAGGTCAAGGTTGCAGAGGACAAGAAGACAGCCTCTTCATATGGGCAGGGTTTGTGGCAGTTTAAAGTGATGCCATTTGGCCTATGCAATGCCCCAGCTATTATTGAGCATCTCATGGATCGCAGATTGGAAGGCCTGCACTGGCAGACAGCTCTCATCTCTCTGGACGATGTAATTGTGTTTGGACGGACTTTCGACCAGGAATTGGAGACGCTGTCAGAGGTGTTGAACAGGTTCCGAGCAGCGCACCTCAATCTGAACCCCAAGAAGTGCTACCTGTTTCAGAAGGAAGTGAAGTATCTGGGACACACTGTAGGCCAGGACTGCGTCTGTACTGACCCACAGAAGCTGGCAGATGTGGAAACCTGGCCAGTTCCAACTTGTGTGAAAGAGCGAGCTACGGAGTTTCCTGGGATTGTGCACCTACTATTGGCGTTTTGTCAAGGACTTTGCAGTGATAGCTGCAGCTCTGCACAAGTTGTTGGGGAAGAGGCAGAAGTTTACGTGGACTGCAATGACTCAGAAGGCCTTTGAGCATGCGTTGGTAAGCTCTCCAGTATTGCCATACTCAGATAAGAGTCAGCCATTCATTCTGGACTGTAATGCGGGTGACCATGGTGCTGGTGGAGTACTGTCACAGAAGGATGACGAAAAAGAGTATGTGGTGACGTATTACAGCATAAAGCTCAACCCACTGGAGCAGAACTACCGTGTGACCAGTACGGAGCTCTTGGCAGTGATGAAGAGCCTTGATTTCTTCCATCCCTACTTGATTGGGTCCTACTTCATTATAAGGATGAACCATGCAGCATTCAAGTGGATAAAGACGCTAAAGAATCCGGAAGGACAATTGGCATGCTGGTTCAGGATGCTGGACCAGCACAATTATGAGGTGCAGCACCATCCTGGGCGGGTACATGGCAATGCTGACAACCTTGTGACTCAGAGTGCCGGCAGTTTAGTAAAAAGGAGGATCATAGTAAAAAATGTTGCTGTACTGCAGTGACAGGGCCAGCATCAGATGAAGAAGACCTGAAGAGGATGCAGAAGTACAACCAATGCTAAAGTCGCTGCAGTGGAGTGCAGTGTGACCATCTTGGGAAGAAGTTTCTAGATTCAACCCTGTGACCAAGACCTACTGGAGTCAGTGGGACCTTCTTCGTTTGAAAAAATGGACTACTGGAGTGTCAGGGGGAGACACCCGATGGCCCCAGCAAGTATTGGCAACTTGTGGTCCCGAAGAAAATGAGGTCTAGGATCTTGGATGGTTCTCATAACCAGATCACTAGTGGGCACCTGGGAGTGAAGAAAACTCTAAGCCGACTGCAACAGAGGTTCTACTGAATTGGCATGTGTCAGGATGTTGAAGAGTGGTGTCGGGCCAGTGTTGAATGCGTGTCAAGAACGGAACAAAGAAAGATGGTTGCGCCCCTCTCCAGCTGTACCAAGTGGGTACACCAATGGAAAGAGTCGCAGTGGACATTGTTCGACCTTTGCTACTCACTGAAAGAGGAAACTGGTATACTCGCACATGTGTTGCCATGGACTACTTCACAAAGTGCCCAGACGCCTATGCTATCCCCGATCAACATGCTGAGACTGTTGCTTAGGTGGTTGACCAGTTTTTCTGTCATTTTGGGATGCCATAGGAACTTCATTCAGGCCAGAGTAGAAACTTCGATTCTGTTGTGTTCCGTGAGTCCTGCAAGTTATTGGGGATCAGGAATACAAGGATGACCCCACTAAGGCCATAGTCAGATGGGATGGTGGAGAGTGTCAATTGGACCCTGGGACAAGAACTGGCCAAGTACTGCATAGAGGGAGAAATGGAATGGGACCAGAAATTACCTGCTTTGTTGATGGCATATTGGTCTGCATCCCATGAGTCTGTTGGCTACACATCTGCAAAACTGATGTTGGGCCACGAGTTGCGCTTACCTTTTGGTTTGTTAATGGGAAGACCACCTGGTGCTGAGCTGTCTACTGACACTTCCAGCTATATTCAGGAAAGACTGGCTGAGGCACATCATCAAGTGCAAGGAGCTCTTAAGTTTTCAGAAGTGATGAAATGCAAGTATGATGACAAGCCAAGTGATGTGAGCTTCAAGGATGGTGACAGAGTTTGGTTACACAATCTTCAGCGGAAGAAGGGACAGTCCCCGAAGCTGCAGAGCCTGTGGGACGGGCCTTACACTGTGGTGGACAGCCTATGAGATGAAACGTATTGGATTCGGGGAGGCAGAAAGTCTTGCCCAAAGGTGATACATGTGAATCATATGTGGCAGTACCATGACCCAGGACAGTACAGCTGGGATGTCTCCATGTAATCGTGCTCACCCGCTGACGAGGATGTTGAGAAGGACTAAGGAGCAGAAGTGCAAGAGGATGGTGACAGTTTCTCAAGAGAAGAAGTGCAGCAGGAAGAGGACCAAGACATTCCAAGAGTGGACTGTGTGGAAGAGCAGGGACATCATCGGAAGCGGCATAGGAGAAGACCTGATAAGTTGAAGGATTACTTTGTGTATAATTAAATGTTCAGTAAATGTTCAGTTTGGATTAAGGACCCTGTATACATTGTGTAGTTTTGTCAGGATGACAAAAGAATTAGGAAGGGGGTAGTGTTGAGAAGCTGGATTGCTAGCCAGATTGTTCTGGAGAATTCCCGACGTTTGCCGTAGTTCCACTACGCGTCAGAGTTGCCAGTTAGCCTGTTGTTTGTGAGCGTAGTTATTTTGTAAATTGTACATTTATTTTTATGTTCTTTTTCTACTATTGATTTATATATGTGATTGTTTGTTTTTAAGTTTATATGCTAAATGATTTGAAGCATTATGCAGTGTAAGAAAACTGGATATTCTGATGTTTCCGAGTTGGTAACTGTTGTAACCGTTGCTTTCTCTCGGGAGTACACTAGAACTGTGGAGAAGTGTAGAGCACTCTAGAATATAGGAAGCTTATATAAGGATGGGGGAGGGACTTGAGCAGTTTCAGTCAGTTTTCAGTTCAGTTTGAATGCAGTGCAGTGTCAGTGAAAATATTGAAATGTTGTCAACATTAACTGTAAGTGCAGTTAGTATTTGTGAAAACAGTGAAGTTAGCAAGCATTAAGTGTAATTATTTGAAAAATAATAACAGGGACCTTAGGAAGCCAGTGTTTATTTACGACCAATGAGCTGATCTTGTGTACTGTACAGCTAAAGGCTCCCTCTAAGAAGAACTCACTGGGCAACATCCTTCTTATACTGAATTACTGCTGTTGGAGCCTGTGGCAGTGTGGACTGGGGACGTAACAGTACTATCCTTTTGAGGGGGAGTCCAATGGAATCTCAATAAACTAAATGCTTCTGAGCTCAGAGCTATTTTGATGTTTATTTTGAAATACGTTAGTGGGGACAAAAATATAACCAATGATGTTTTAACAACCCAGGAAATAAGTTTATAGGAAAAACCATTCACTACAATCATCAAAATTAAATGTAATCAACTGCTTT
>JAGKTI010019692.1:0-16816 GCA_018397915.1 Birgus latro | reverse complement strand
CTGTCCTTCCCTTCTTCTCTTCCTCCATCTTGTTTGGGTTCTGATTCTGGCCACCACCAAGTGGTGGTCAGAAAGTCCATTCCCCCAACCTCTATATACTCTTGCATCCATTACACACCTTCTCATCCTTTCATCCACACACAAACATAGTCAATCATTGCCTTCCGTTCATTCATTCCACCGTCCTCTCTTCTCACCACTCGCCATGTATACCTATGGATCATTTTGTGCCTGAAGAGGGTATTAGCTACCACCAACCCACTCCCAGCACAAATGTCCACTAAAGCACTGCCATTCTCATCCATCTCTGCAGGCACACCCCACTCACCAACCACTCCATCCACCTTCTCATTCCCTACTTTTCCATTCATATCTCCAATCAGAAACACTCTCTCATTCCTTTCAAACTTTTCCAAGCAGGCTTCCACATTTGTCCAAAACTCTGCTCTCACTCTACTTACACGATCTTGTGTTGGCGCATACACGCACACAATTGCCCACATTTGTAGTCCAACTTTCACTCTTACCCACATAATCCTTTACCCAACTGATCCATACTCTCTTACATTCTCCTTCCACCTGTTGCTCACAACAATACACACTCCCTCTTTCACCCTCTCATTCTCACCCACTCCCACGCATATACCCCATCCATATTCCCATTCTCTCACACTCTCACCTCACCATTTAGTTTCAGTTATTCCACATATATCCACTTTCGCACTCTCAAGCACCTGTACATTCTCTCTCTCTTTCACCTCATCATTCATACCCCTTACATTGCAGGTCGCAATCTTTACCTCGTCCTTTGTCCGATCCTTTTTCGCCAACTTTTGGTCAGTCCTGGTCCGAGGCTATTACACTTCTGATTTATGTCTTTCCAGCAAAGTCCAAGCTTCACCTCCATTATGTCAGTGTGGGAATCTCAATACAGTACTGTACTATACTGTATTGCCATGCATTTACTTCATTACTTCCATGTTCACCTAGCTGTTCTTTGCCACTGTGTTCAGTGTACCTACAGCACTCCTTCCCTGCTATACTTTTTCTTGCACTTCACCCTCTAAACTCCCATTCCTGCTCATCATACTATCTGCATACTTAATGGCACTCACATATTCCATTTCCTGACCAATTACCCTCACTATGCACTCTGACTTAATTCTTCTAAAAAAAATTTAACTCAGTTCTTCAACAACAAAAAATAAGTCTATACAGTACTTTGTTACATTTACTTTCAAATTTTGCTTATTACTCATGCCTCAGCTCACTCACCATGTACTGCAACTTTCCTCTTCTTCATTTAATGGAAAAGTATCATTAACAAAGAACATCCATCCATCCATCATCCAATCCTATGTTGCCCCATGAGGAGCATAGGAGCCTGGGGCTAAGCAAGTTGGTCCTGACATTTAAGATGAGAGTGATCAGCCTCACTCCTCCCTGAGTGACGTAACATGAGCAATAAACTCCAACCACCCCTTGGATATAAACCTTCACCGACCCAATCCGACTGGGGCGCCATAATTACCCACTAAACCACCAGGCGACATAATTTGTTTATATGGTTTCCACCCAGTGAAGCAAATGGTTTCCTGGTGTACAGGAAACCATTTGCCTCGTCACTCAGTGTAGAGTCATCCATAGGCAGAAGGAAGAGGAAAGAATGGAGGAAAGAAAGACAGAAGAGGGAATGTAAAGTCACCCATAAGCAGAAGGACGAAGAAAGAATGAAGTAAAGAAAGACAGAAGGGGAAGGAAGGAAAGAAGGAAGGAGGAGAGGAAAGGTCAGACACCTGAGAGCAGAACTACATCGAATGAGTGGATGATGAGCACCCTCACCTACCAGAACATGCAATTTCCACAACCCTTCCTCTCACTGGGGACCTCCAATATCAGCTGCCTTACCTTGTATTTCCTTTTATAATGCCATCCATATATATATTGTACCTGTATACTGCATAACCAGAGACATGACATATCCCTGTTTTAATCCATCATTCAGTTAATTCACTCCATCTTCCACATGCAATGCTTCCCTTAAAACCTTCTACATATTCTTAGCATTCACCAATATCCCACTTACTTTATTTATTATCTGCACTTTCTATTTTCCCTATCTGTATACTCTGTCACATGCTGTCTCCAGGCCCATGTTGGTGCATACAATTTCTTCCCATTCTGTAAATCCTGCTCTATTATAACTATGGGTCAGATGAAAGATTTGGTCTACAGACCCTCCCCTTTCTAAAACCCCTGCTTCTCTCATACCATTCCCTTGGTGCTTTGCTTCATTCTGTCTATAACTAACCTACAATGTATCTTTCCCATTACACTAAGAAGACTATCACCCCTTTGAATGCCACAAAATCCTATTTTTCCCTTGTACAGTACCAGGGAACAATTACACTTTACATCCATACTTCTGGCACTCCACCATTCTCCTAGACCAATCTGCACATCTTCCTGACCCATCACTATTTCTTCTGCATACTTCAACATTTCACCATAAACTCCATCAGTGCCTGGTGCAGACAATTTTATTACAATAAATTCTTGGTAAAGTATAGGTCGCCTTTTTTTTTTTTAAATGCTCTTTTTATTATCAACTCTACAGTAAATGATTAAAAAAAAAGCATATCAATGTTCCACTGCTGTCTATTAAAGAGACTTACCATGATCCTTTTTAATATAAGGGAGTACCCACCATCTGCTCATTGGAAGCAGTGCGACCTTCACGTGGCCTAGTGACAGGCCAACTGGCTTTGTGTACCCCAGGAAACCTATTTACCATGCTGGGTGGTAACCATAAAATCAAACAGATGCCTGATGGTTTCAAGGGTTAAGGTCCTCCAGCCAGATGTGTCCTATAAGGATTTACATCCAGGGAATGGATGGAGTTTGCTGTTCACATAATGCCACTCAAGGATGAGTGACTATCAAATGCCTTAAATGTCATGACTAAGCAGCCTAGCCATTGATTTCTGCACTCCTGATGTGTTAATAAAGGAATGGATGATGGATGGATGGGCTGGCTTCCTCCAGTTTACAGTACTGTCTGTGTTGGGAAACCTGTGATATTTTAGACAACATATCCCTGACTTAATATGAAGACTGCCTCATTACATAACTATACCTGTGTGGTAGTGGGACATACAGTCGCCTCTGGAAGCGTCTGAGGAAAGCTGGGTCAAGATCCCATGGGCAATTAGTGGCAGCAAGAACAAACACTCCGTCATCGTCATCACCCCTCGTTCCCTCCAACTGACGCAGCAGCTCAGACTTCACTCTATACATTGGGTTATGAAGCTTTAGACAAACACGTAACAGACAGAAGATAGTATACAGGGCATATAATGCTTACTACTACGGTACAACAGAAGCAGTATTATTTTGGAAAATATATATACTATATATATATATATATATATATATATCCCACAGAATAAGCACAAGAAGATTACAACCAAGTGTTTGTGACTGCACTCATATCTACCTATCTATTACCAGATCCCATAATCCCAGACGGTGTAGCTAAGAACAAATTACCTCATCAGGCTGACCTCCCTCCAATTCACACCACCCTCATTTATATCTCACTTTGCCTCTCCCTTTTCCCCTTCCATTTCATCCTCATACTTTCTCTTAGTCCATCTCTCTTTCTCGATTCTCTCCATGCAGTATTTCTCTAGTGTATATACATCATCAGAATATTCCTCAATTTCCTCATTAGACTTTTTGTATATCCACTACTCACATAAAACTGAAAAATATTGTACATAATGCAATTACTGCATGTATGTGTCTACTGTACAGGACTCATAATGTAGATGGAGGCGCTCACCATCCACTCACTCGACGTAGTGCTGCTCTCGGGTGCCTGCCCTTTCCTTTCTTCCTACTTCCCATCCTTCCTCTTCTGTCTTTCTTTCCTTCATTCTTTCCTCTTTCTTCTGTCTATGGGCAACTCTACACTGAGTGACAAGCCAAATGGTTTCCTATACACCAAGAAACCATTTACTATGTTGGGAGGTAACCATATAACCAGATTATGGCACCTGGTGGTTTAGTGGGTAATTAAGGAGCTCCAATCGGAATGAGCCTGTGTAGGTTTATATCCAAGGGGTGGTTGGGGTTTATTGTTCATGTAATGCCACTCAGGAAGGAGTGAGGCTGTTCACTTTCTTAAATGTCAGGACCAACTTTCCCAGCCCCAGGCTCCAATGCTCCTCATGGGGCAACATAGGATTGGATGACAGATGGATGGATGGACTCATAATGATATAACCAACTACAGTAATAGCCAAGCACTTGTATCCAACTCACCTCCTCGAATGTTCATCTTCTGCCCCTGAGCGTTTCCGGCACAGGCAATCAATTTCATCAAAAAATATAAAAGTCTGAGCTGCTTGCTGATGTGCATGTTTGAACAATTCTCGGATCAGCCTGTGGATGGGATGTAATCGTACAGACACTACTGGTATATAGTGCATTCAAGTCAAATAATGTACCATAGAATGTACCAATAAATTAATGAAAAGCATGCAACATATTTTATCTTCCCTTGCATATATTTGCTCATGAATGACCCTTAACAAATATAGATTACATTTTTAAACATAAATTACTGTAACTTCAGGTGTTCTAAAACAGCAAACAGGTGGTGCTACTGTGGTAAAAAATAAATAAATAAATAAATAATTAAAAAAAAAAAAAAAAGGGAGGGGGCTTACAATTCTTCATGACATCTATTGACACTATCAACCACAGCCATCACTATCTTCTTAACCACAATTATCACTACAACCTCAGCCAACACAACCATCATACTAACCATAATCACAAACATGTTTATTTATCAGTAGCATTAGCACTGCCAAGAACTGAAACTGGACAGGTCAGACATAGCCTTCATTGGCCTCTTCAGTATGAGACATTACTTCATTCAGAAGTACCAAGAATATGCTAGGAAAGATGCCACTGAACTGAAAAGGTTATCCATATCCAAATTATCTTGCTCTCTGAACCACAAATCAGCTCACTCTCACAAATCAATTTACCTCAACTTTAAAAATCAACTCGCATCTATAAAAAATCAACGTGCTTCTACCATTCATAAATCATCTTGCTTCTGACCCACAAATCAACTCACTTCTCTGACTCTCCCACCCAGGATGACAGGAGGCTGGCAGAGGTGACACAGTAGAAGGGACACTGGAGCTCAGAGGACAAAGCCCGGGCCAGCTTGGTCTTGCCTGTCCCAGGTGGTCCATAAAGTAAAAGGCGTTTCCAGGGCTTAGCACCTCCTGGAGAAAGCATTTACATGCAGGCCCAGATAAAAGGTATGAGAACAACCATGTTGGAGTTTATCAAACAGGCACAAACATGCTATCACATATAAGTGTTGTGCTGCACAGGCTTTCATTGGAGGAGTTTATCATTTTGATAGAAAAATCTGAATGCCAGAAATTAGCTGGATAAATCCAATAACTTTACAGGTCTCAAGAAGGGGAATTTTAAAAACAGTGAATTTAGGATTTAACAATCCACATCTTGTAGCACATCGATTACCCAATATGAAACAAAAGAATAGATCACTGGGGTCACAGGGGCTCAGTACTGATCCCCAGCATGCAAAAAAGTATGAGCCTGCCTGCACATCAGTTTTCTGGTTTTGAGGTCTATAACTTTCCCTGTCAGTCAGAAGTGTTTAGTATGAGCTCTCATGCATTAACAAGAATTTTTTTATTAACAAAAATAACAGTACCCATACATTAATGCTAATGTCATACTAGAATGATGTAAAAATGGAATATTACTAGCATTATTACAGTGTAATACAGAAACACACACACACACACACACACATTCTCTCTCTCTCTCTCTCTACAATAATTATGTATGTTTGCACTGCACCACTCTACACCCTACCACACAAGACAACACAAAATACTGACCCTTGAAGAGTTGTGGGAACATTCTGGGCATAATAACTGCTTCACGTAACACTTCCTTGACCTCTTCCAGCCCCACAACTTCTTCCAGTTGTCCAGGCTGACCTGTGTATGGCACCAACATTTCCTCGATTGGGCCATCTCTGCTCGTGGTCAGTGGTTCTGGCTGGGTCAAAGTCATGACACTGCTACTGCTACTGTATTCTGGGACTGTAAATGTCAAAGAAGCAGAAGGTAAATCATCATCATCATCGTCAATGAGCCAACACACTCACTTTTACGTCAGATAAGGTAAGCAGGGAAGTTTTCATGAAGGAACTCATATCTTCAGTTACAGTATGCCATTTATATTTTATTCTCCTGATGATTTTATGCACATGAAGAAACTTTTTCAAACTACAGGTGTTCACATATCGCTTTTACTACTATGAGGGGATTAATCAAATTTTCCTATAAACCATCTCCACACAGGAAGTAATTCTTATCAGGAAAAATTCTGTTCTGTTGTATTTTGTACCTTAATATTCACTCATATTGTGTTGTGAAGTACAGTATTTGGCAGCTGTAAGAGTGAAGATAGTATGTATTAACAAGTGATCTAATATGTGATTTAGGGCAAAAGTTATGAATGCCCAAGAACAGTTTCAAACTTCACAGTTATATTCCTTGCAATGGAAATTTATATGGAAAAAATATGTTAATTTCTACACCCACACCAGACATGGGTTACTCAACAGTGCAATGATTTCATGGGGTATTATGAAGTTAGAGTGTATCATGAGGAATGTGAAGATGTGTGGTGCAATATGTTGCATGTATGAGGACTATTGGCCCTCAAGGACGGACAGTGTTATGTAGATTATACTCAAAGGTGGATTCATGAGAAAAATGCTCCTCTTCAGAACAGCATCTACACTGTAAAATATAACTTTAAAAAAAAAATTACTGGTGTATGAAACAGTATCTCACCTAGGGTGACACAGCCTTTTCAAGGATAGTCTGGTGGCATCACAAAACCTGGTACAACAACAGATACTTGTTGTTGTTGTTGTTGTGTAACCCTAGGCTCATCTGGACATTAACCACAAAACTTCAGGAAACCAGCAACTTTATCAGGTCATTCTCAGAGATCTTCTGTTGGTGTTAAGTTTAAGGATTGCAAGTGTTGTGACAGTACCCTATGATTTATGAGGTGAATAAGTATACTGTAGTGTGCACTGCACTGCAGTGAGGGCATAGTGGATTGTTTTTTATGCTGGTACTGTACTGAGGAAGGGTGATGGCTGCATCATAGTCTGTCATGATGTACTTGTGTCTCTCTGCGCAGGGTACTTCCTGAGTAGTGGGTGTTCGGTGGTGGTTCATAAAGGATGCTACGTTACTGAAGCTGTAGATGGCTGTGGTGCTATATGTTTCAAGTGTAGTTTTGTGCAAACAGGAGAAATGTTACTGAGGCAATCTGTGTTGTTGTGGGAGTGGTTTTGGTGCAGCCAGTGATGATGAGCAGGGCATTGTTCTGTATGGTCTGCAAAGTCTTCTAGCAAGGGTTTAGATAGGACAGGCTCATGCCAGGGAGGCACTAGGCAATGTACCAGGTACTGTACAAATGACTGACAGAAAACTACATACAGCCAAATGACTCACCAGAATACTGAAATGCTCCTTCACTTGCTACCCGCCGCCGATTCCAAACGTTCCTGTTACCATTGCGCCTTACATCCAGCACACTCTTCTGGAAACTCAGAGTCTCCAGTAGGTCTTCTAATGATTCCTGGAAATTAGAAGCTGAATTCTGAAAATCTGAGTGATGCCTGGACTTGACAGATGGCTATGAAGTCAAGTTTATATTCACATTATGTAATTTATCGCATGCCATTGCTTTAGCTAACATGGGTCACAATTTATATAACAAAGCCAAATTCATATACAGTACTTCTGACTAGAATAATTTAGAGAATAGTGGCAGCTCAAGGACTGAAAACAGAGTGAAAACATGTAAAAAGCTTAAAACCTTATAAAGCTGGACTGCTTCAGTGATTCATTGAGCATTTATGTTCACGTGAGCATTTGTTATTACTTAAAAGTACGTACAGATAGGTGAGGATTGTGGGGCATAGAACGTAGATCTGTGATGGCTGAGGAGCACTGCTGGTAGAGCTGTGATACCAAAGAGTAGTCTGTATCAGCTTCCAGCTGGGATGCGATGAGTTCCATGCTGCACAGAGAGGATAAGTCAAGCAAGAAACATTAAAAGATTAAATGCAGCTGTGAGAAGGAGTGCATACAGTAGCAAGAGAAAGATGTGTGTGAGTGGGAGGAGATGTATGTGAGAGGGTGTGTAAGTGGGAGGCAAAATATGGGTGTGTAAGTGGGAGGCAAAATATGTGAGAGGGTATGTAAGAGGTGGGAGAAGTATGTAAGAGGGTGAGTAACAAAGGAAGTATTTAAGTGGTTGTGTGAGAGGGAGGGGAAGAATATGACTGGATGTGTGAGAGGGAGGAGATGTGTGTGGGTATGTGAGAGGGAGGAGATGTGTGTGGGTATGTGAGAGGGAGGGAAAATATTTAAGTGGATGTGTGAGTGGGAGAGGGTGTGTGTGAATGGGTGTGTGAGGGTGGGGAGTAAGTAGGAAGGATAAATGAGGGAGAGAGAGTGATAGGCAGTAGTAGTAGCAGTATACTACTACAATACAACATCTATAACTACAAGGTATGCAGTTCATGTATAAAATGATAACTAAGTAGTCTTGTTATAAACACATTCACCTACTAAGCAAACACCTGCATGCTGACCAAAACTACATGTAGATGCCTAACCACAATAAGATTAGATACAGCCAAATATAAATCCTCCATTATAGGTCAGGGATGTTTCACTATTTCACAGCTTTTTCCATACTACCAGTAGTTTGAACTGGGGGGATACATGACAGTCAGCTGTATAAGTATGAACAGAACTTTAAATAAGCCTTTCATACTTTATTGTGGACATAACTGCAAAAAAGCAAATAAAAAGGGCAACATATAACGAGGATTTATGATACTGTTGTTAGCTTCCAATACACACAACTTATTATATAGGCTGGCAACACAGTTCCTTACTCAGCTCAGTCCTGGGACGTCTTTTTTGTATTTTTGCTCTATCATGATGATTTTAGTCAGCTTAGTATAGGCTTTTCGAACTGGAGGGGTTAGATACAACCTTAATAAAACCGTTTCCATAACCGAATGAAATATGCTGATAGCTGCAATAATAAAACAAAAAGAACATCACCTGGACACTGACCACATACCTGTCAGCATGTTGTCTGTGTTTTTTTTTTTTCTTCTTTTTTTAAGCAGTTTATTTATTTATTTTTTCTCCCCTGGAGAGAATGATAGCTGTCTTTGATAGTTGTCTGGCAATTATCTGTTCTTCATCACTTGTCAGTCACAGCTGAAATATTTTCCCAGATTGCATTACTTATCATATGTTGCTAGGCCACAACAGATCCTTATCACATGCTCCCAGGCCATAGCAGATCTTTATCCAGTCATTATGTATTGAATATGTTACTGTGAAAAAGTCTGCTTGAGCTTAGCATAACAAGCTGGTTCATAATCTACTGCAGCCAGGGTTTAACTATTTCCTAGATACATATCTTCCTAATAACTTTTGAAGAGGTCAGACATCATATTAAAGACAGTTTATGGGGAATTCATCCCTGTAAGTAGTCCAATAGGACTGAGAAAGAGACAAACAATGCATAAACAAAAAACATGCCAACATGCTGTGGCTAACATGTTAACAGATTTTGTGGTCATTCTGCAGGCTATAGTTAATTACATGCTATTAACAGTACTGGACGAACCACTAGTGCAAAATGTAATTATAAATAATACAATACTCTAGTTCCATACAATAATTAACAGCAAAAACATGCTGCATGATGTATTAAGATGTCTGGTTGAGTAGAGATAATGTCTGTGGAGGTGAAGTCCATATTAAACAGCCTACTGTCCAAAAACATATATGTCCAAGAATCATACCCTATCCAGAATGATAACTTGTCAAAAAAATGTCCAGATGTTTCACATACTACATAACAGGCCTATGCGGTAGGAATTGCTGTACTGTCAGAGGGGATCATCCAAAATTTAGGTTCAGAAGTATACTGTCAATTTGTACCATCCATAAGTGATGCTCAAGGGTGGTTTGGTAATACTGTATCTCTTATTATGTCCACAGGCAAACAGGCTAGTGTCAGGGAGGTAATTTCTAGGAGGTATGCCGGTAGTTACAGTCCGGGACAAAATTTTGCCTCGTATTTCATTGCATTTGTTGTACTTCACTTTTCATGTTACAATATGTCCATCATTCTCCCCCCTGCAGCATCATATAAAAGAATCCTCTGTTTTAGGAGCAGAGAAACAAATCAGTCTTCTCTCAGTTTAGGGGTAAAAGGTAACAGGAGAAAGTGAGAATACAGTAATATCTGGCAAAACTTAAGCCCCAAACTGCTGGCAACTAATGTTTTTTGACCGGTTATTGTTGTGAAAAGAGAAATATAAAACATAACTTTTGTCTCCAACTGTATCCATTGTGTTGTCCTTGAGTGGCTATTGTAATGAGATGGAAATATCAGACAAACTTTTGCCCCCAACTATACCCGTGCCATCATTCGAGTTCTTATTGTAGCGTACTGAACAGTCGGCCAGTAAGTACAGTATACTGTATCAGAGAGCTACAGCACTAGGCTGAGTGTATATTCTAAGGGACAATGGCGAGTAATATTCGACAGTAATATCAGGGACAAAACTAGGTGATCATATTATGGACTATACTCTCACTGGTTTAGGAAAGTTTCAAAGTACCTCATCCTAAGAGATTTACTGATATACCTAAAACACTTGCATAATATTAATGATGCAAATAGTGTCCATAGTGTTAAAGTACACCCTCACTATACTGAAATACCGTAACGGGGGGGGGGGGGGGGGGAGCCTGGTTTGATAAAACCGAAAGTTCGATAAATCTGAGGGTCACTCCTCAGGAGGGAATTCAAACACACGATTGAATATAAATGATTACAGTATCATATTTTAGTACTGTAAATGAAAACTATATCCATTTTACACTCACTTGCCCATAATTTCACCCTTTTGCAGCTTATTTCACATCCTCTTCATATCACTGCTTCATGATTACTACTGTACAGTACAGTGCTTCCTCCAATTTTGTGAGAATATAGCCACAAAAAACCTCGTAAAATCGAAATTCGCAAAGTTTACACAATTAAATATATGCAATAAAGGTAAATTGGTCGACATCACCCCAAGGTAAGCACGTTTTCCCACTCTTACTCTCGACTCTACCTCTTAATTTTATGATGATAAATGAAACAAACATGGACTGATGTATTGTACAGTAATATTATTATGAAAACATCATAGGTAAGAAACATAAAAAAAAAAAATGCATATTTACACTGATGTGAAGACTGGCATGGTGTACGGGACTGGTGGCGGGGCAAGGCTTGGGTGCGACTACTGTGGTGTAAACAAACGTGGAGGGGCGGCAGAACACCGAACTAGGAGGCACAGTATGCCCAGCGAACCACGACATCACTACTCCGCGTGGCAAAGTAGTGCAGGAAGACGACTTTCCCACCACTCGACCTCGCAAAGTGTGTGATCGCTCGCAAAGTTCATAAATGTTAAAAAATAAATGACTTGGAACTACCTCGCAAAATTGGTGATTCGCAAAGTTAAAGTTCGCAAAGTTGAAGGATGTACTGTACAGTATTAATATACAGTAAGACCTCACTATAACGGACTAATTGGGGCTCAGGCCAGTCCGAAATATGCAATTTTCCGATAAAAGTGACATCCGGACTTACCCCTGCTAATACGGACTTTTTCCGATATATCAGACATTAGTCCGGATTGCATCAGTGGTTTTCACCACCATTGCAGTATTGTACTGTGTTATACCTTCACTACATTAATCAAATGGTATAATAATACTGTACTGTGCACTGAAAAACATGTCTTTTACTTGTCTTATTGTGGTGAACATAGGTGAAGTTGTCAGGCAGTCCGGACTGCTTTCTGGCTATATCGGACTTTTTCCGATATATATAGGAGTTTAGTCCGGTAGCTCCTTGAGTCCGATAAAGGCGAATTCCGGTCTACTGAAGTCCGTTATATCGAGGTTTTACTGTAGTCTAATCTGTTGTCACAACTCAGCAGTCATGATGGGGAGAGGGCAATATCAGGCTTGGCTGGAGTAAAATGGGTAGGAAGCACAAGCATTGTACAATGTACCATCCCATTTCTCGACCTTAGTTTGTTATACATAACAAGAGTTCGGTAGAGTCAAAAGGCGTTCGATAAATCTGAAATCCATCATATTGAGGTTTGACATGGCGAGGGCCTACTTACTAACACAAAATATTCTGGTTAATATGTAAAATAGTAGACCAGGTCATGTGTGAGAATTTGCCTTCCATACCAGTGAGAGTATATTTAACCTTTCAGTCCAAGTGTGTAATTTATACTTTATCACCGTTACAAATTATTCAGCTTTCTGGATTTTTGGTTAGATATTTCTGTCATCGACTTTCTCACTCCGTATGAGATCTTTCATAACAAGTAAAAGTGTCTACAGGTAGCAAGAATAAATCACATCATCATTGCTGTCAAGCAGTTAAATGGAACGATCATATTTCATCAGCTGAGGAGCACTTTTTCCTTACTGATTTATTTTCCATATTGCACCTTGATACTCTCATACTATTTATATCTGTGGCATCAGCATACCTCACATAAATAAAGGCAAGTGAATATTAACAGGCCATATGCAAAAATAAACTGATAAGGAAGATGTGCTAGGGTCCATGTGTCCAGTAGGAAGTCAAAATGTTACAAAGTTCTCAGTGTTACAGGTCTAAGTACAATACCGGTACAATATTTTATAAATGTCCCATACACCACCTACCATGACAGGGCCTCTGCACGCCGACACCAAGGCATGAAAAATAGAAAAGGAATCCGTGAGTTTGTCAAAGAATATGTAACAAAAAAAATTGACCTTGAGAAACCTAGCTCTCATGTACAATTACTTGGGACAAAAATTCATCTCATGTTTCACCACTTCTGTGTGCCACTTTAATTTCCTGGTGCAATAGTACTGGAGAGTTTTTGTATGTTTCTTTGTCCTTATGATTTAATTTTGTATGATGCATCAGGAAGAAAGTGATGGATATGCTACAAGTAGTGAAACAGTACATGAACTTTTTTCCTTGACAATACTGTACTCCTATCTTTCCACATTTACTATGGTAATAACAGCCTGACCCAGTAATAAAAACCATGGTAAATTATGATTTACCTAATGCAAATTTAACTGACAAAACCGAGTGGTCATATAATACACAACCTCAGTCTCATGTGTTGGGGGGGGGGAAAGCTCTGTCTGCGTTACAAATGTCTTACGTACATCAGTTTTTACTTCCCATTACCTTTTGTCTTATTAGGTCATTTGTTTTTTAAGTCTACTAATTGCATGGCTGATTAGTAATGTCGTGAGGCAAACATATTGTTTTTTTCTTCACAGAAGAGCATAATAAGCTGTCTCCTTAACACCTAAGACTGGACAGTGATATACACAGACCACCCATTATTGCCAGTCTCCCTGGCTACGTTCCTCCATGAAACAATTAACATGCCTACTAATATCGACCCTGACGTATTCATGCAGCTCAACTTATCTTAATTTGAGAGCTTCACTGTAGCCTAATCAGACCAAAATGCTACAGCTATTATGTAAAGCCAAACCAAAATTTTATTAACCATATTTTGCCACTAGGGCAACAGGGATGCAACTTCAGAGTGAGTCATGTCTGGAAGGGCAGGGATGACCGTCAAATTTAGGATATGCTATGATGTGCCCTCCCCCACCCCCCTCCCCCAACACACACACACTTTTCTTTTTCTGTTTCCAGACCTTGACTCACCCATTATTCCTGGTCATCCCGTCCTAGAATCCTAGAATGGGTTGTTTGGCTAAAAACAGACATGCTCATGAATAATCCTTTATATTGGGGCATATAGTTCAGTAAAAGTATGCTAACCTATTAATCCCCGAACTTCAATATAAAAGATATAACCATTTGTCTGCAGATGATTTTGTGTTGTTAAGTGAAGATGATGAGGAACTGCAAGGCTTGGTGAACGAGTTTGTGAGAGTGTGTAAGAAAAAATGGAATTTAAAGGTGAATGTAGGGGAGAGTAAAGTTGAGGTCTTTGAGAGAAGTGAAGTTACTGAATGCACAGTGAGGATGAATGGTGAGGAAATGGAAAATGTGAATGCATTTAAGTACCTGGGTTGTGTGATGAGCAGAGATGGAAGGTTGGAGGATGAAGTTCTTGAAAGGGTACAACAGGGAAGAAAGGTTGCTGTTCTTTGAAAGCAGTAATAGGAAATAGGGAAGTGAACATGAAAGTAAAAAAGTCGCTGCATGATAGTTCTGTGATACCGACTGTAATGTATGGAAGCGATGCTTGGACCTTGTTGGAAGGACACAAGTCAAGAATAACAGCAGTGGAAATGAGTTATTTGAGAGAAGCATGTGGAGTTACAGGGAAAGACAGACTGACAAATGAGGAAGTGAAAGAGCATTGTGGTGTGGATGTGATAGAAAGCATCTGGAGAAATACATTTAGGTGGTTGGCTATGTGGAGAGGATGGAAATGAAAAGTGAGGGACTAATGAGGAGAGATTGAGTAAGTGAGGTGGAGGGAGGGGAGAGGGAGGGGGAGACCGAGGATGAGATGGAGGGATGGAGTGGAGAGGTACATGAAAGAGGAGGGGAGAGTTAGGGGGATGGCAGTGTAACGGCAGGGGACAGGACAACATGGAGGAGATTTGTTTGTGGCCACCCATTACGGGCTTAAGACATCTGGCAGTAGACAGATAGATGCAATAAGAATGTCCTAATGTTGACTATATTTGGCGTGGATTATTCAGAATAATTTATTCTACTATTTGTGAGAAATGGATGCCATTATGTGGTGGCATTGATATAACCTAGCTGTTCCAAATGTCCGATTGTATGTGAGTCTCTCATCTCCCTCCCTATCCCCCAACAGGAGAATGGTGGACTGTAGTGAGATGTGGACCTTGCTAGAGGGGATCAAGTTGGGGAACAAGTCAAAAGTGAGAGCAGTGGAAATGAGTTACCTGAGAGGAGTATGTGGAGTGACATGGTGGGACAGGCTGATGAATGAAGAAGTGAAGGAACGTTGTGGGGTGGATGTGGATGTGACTGAGAAAATTAGGAGAAATACTCTGAGGTGGTTTGGACATGTGGAGAAAATGAGAATGAAAGACTGACTAAGAGGGTGTATGTAGGTGAAGTGGAGGCAGGGAGAGGGAGGGGAGACCAAGGATGAGGTGGAGGGATGGAGTTGAGAGGTATATGAGGGAGGGGGGAGTGAGCTGGGGGGAGGGCAGTCAAATGGTGGGTGACAGTGCGACTTGGAGGCGTTTTGTCTGCGGCCACCCTTTGCGGGATTAGGGCGTAGGGTTATAAATAGACAGAGAGGAACTTTTCGAACCGGATTTTATACAGCCAGGTTATTCACTCCACAACTGGAGGCTGTCCCCCCAAAATGCAGGGGTTAACAGTGTAACAACTTGTCCCTGTTATCTTGACCCATCCACGGAGATAACACGATAACCTCCCCCTGACCCTAGCTCGATCTGGTTATATCCTGAAATCTCCAGTCATGAATCGAGGGAACAAACATGCGAGAGTGCGGTTATCTGACAACAACTCCATTAAATGCAGGCGATAATTGACTCTAAGCACAGGGATAATACGTCTGAGTTTCCCATGGCGCACTGAGTTACAAGGTCAGAATGTTCTCAACAACTCTTGTCTCTATGTCATGGGTACCTAAGGACGAATGTTAAAAAGCTGGGACCGTATTTTTCAAGAATCCTTACCTATTTATATGAAAAACAAGTCTCCGTAAGTTAATTATAATCAGATGTTTTTATTTTTTATTTTTAATATGGTTTGGTCACTTCCCCATTCATTCTAATTTGAGTGTGATCTGTTTGGTAGCTGTTTGAGTGAATACAAACGTGTACACAATCTTATACGCAACTTAAAGCTTAGGACAATTCCTAAATTCGACACCTCGTGTACCCAGGAAATCTGCTGCGTAGTGTGATGACATAACAGAAACGAGAGGGAACGAAGGAGGGAGAAACAGGGCGAGTGAACGAAGCGTAAAGAGCAGCAAGTACGAATTTGAAAAGGGGAAAAAAAAAAACGAGCGATAGTGCGACGGAGTGGGAGATACCCATACGTAAGGAAGAGTGCGATTTAAAAACGTGACTGGAGGATAATAGGAGCGGAAAGAAAAGAGTACAAAATTTAATGAAGTTGAAATTCGTGAACGAAAATGTGGTGAAATGGAGGATAACTGAGAACCATAGGGTGTGAAATGACTGACTGTGAGGACATTTGGAAAGATACATTGGACTGTATTCTAGGTGGCATAGGTGACTTCATAGCACCTCTTCCTTAACGATTTATTTTACATATACGTGAACATTCTTTTGTATGTATTTCACCATGCATACTGTACTGTTTTATTACTGTCAGTGTAGATCAGTTATAGACAAGACTTTAATGACGTGTAATGTGCGTAATAAACTGATGATGATGATATGTCTGAAATGGAACGTAGTGGCCGTCTTGCACATGCCATCATATGCAGTTACGGAGCAATCAAGCATGACAAGGACCCATTCAATACCCAGAATACGACACGAAACCGTATTTTTACGCCCAGCAGTTCTAAATAACG
>JAGKTI010019691.1:0-15000 GCA_018397915.1 Birgus latro | reverse complement strand
GGCCCTCTCCACTGTCTGTCTCACTGCAAACATTTGATCCACACATCTTCTGCCACTCCTAAAGCCACTCTGTTCATCACTCACTAGGACTTCTGACATATCTCTTACTTTCTCTTTAATAATTCCTCCATATACTTTTCCTACAACACTCGGTTAACATGTGCCACAATAATTCGTGCACTCATTTTGCTCACCAGTATTTTTGTACAGGGGTACAATCACAGTCTTTTTCCCTCTGCTGGCACAGTTTCACCGACTTGATAAATACTATTACATATGAGTGTGTTGTCCCAGATGATTGGCTGAGGAGTGTACAATGGGTAGGGTGATGCCCTGGAAAGAGGAAATAGTAGAGGTATAAAGCTTTTGGACCATATACTGAAGGTAATGGAGAGAGTTCTAGAAGGTATGATTAGAGAAATAGTGAATATTGATGAGATGCAGTTTGGGTTTATACCAGGCAGAGGGACCACTGATGCCATATTTATTTTTCAACAGCTTCAGGAAAAATATATAGGAAAGAAAAGGGATCTGTACTTTGTTTTTGTTGATATGGAGAAGGCCTTTGACAGAGTCCAAAGGGAGGTGGTGAAGTGGGCAATGACAAAACTTGGGATCAAGGAGTTGTTAGTGAGGGTGGTTATGGCTATGTATGTGGGTGCTCTCACCCAGGTAAGGGTGAATGGAGATTTGAGTGATGAGTTTTCTGTGAATGTTAGTGTGCACTAGGGGTCAGTCTTGAGCCCATTGTTGTTTATCATGATAACTTGAAGCATTTCTCACATGACTTCAGAAATGGACTCCTGTGGGAGATGTTGTGTGCTGATGATTTGGTGTTGATTGCAGAGAATGATAGGGAGGCAGAGAAAAGATTTAGGTTGTGGAAAGGTGGTATGGGGCACAAGGACTTAAGAGTAAATGCATATAAAACATAAGTGATGGTATCAAGGCCTGGTAGCAGTACTGTCAAAGATTAGGGAGAGTGGCCATGTGTGAGTTGCCACAAGGGCTCGGGAAGCAATTCCATCTTGTTTAGTGTTTGTGATAAGTGGATGCATAAGAGATGTAGTGGTGTTAAAGGTAGACTGTGAGATAATGCTGATTTCATGTGTGCAGTGTGTCGGGAAGAGCTTGTGGAGATTGTCAGGCCCGCAAGGATTGAACTTGCTGGTGAGTCTCTTGAGTGTGTGGATGAGTTTTGTAATTTGAGAGACATGTTATGTGCTGGAAGTGGGGCTGGAGCTAGCTCTGGCTAGAGTGAGGAGTGGTTGGAAGTTTACGGTGCTGTTACCTCTCCTGACATTGAGAGGGCTCTCCCTCCGTGTTAAGGGATCCTTGTATGCAGCATGCATTAGGAGTGTAATACTTTATGGTAGTGAGACCTGTGCAGTAAAGGAAGAGGATATTTGCAGGCTCAAACGTACATATAGAAATGACATTGATTAGGTGGATGTGCAGTGCGTCCTTGCTTGTGAGTCCTAGGGGGACTAGGTTTACGATGGAAGAGTTGAAAGGTAGGTTGGGACTGGAGTGTATTGGTGTTGTGATGAGGAGAGGTAGACTGAGATGGTTTGGACAAGTGGAGAGGATGAAGGATGATAATTGGGTGCAGAAAGTGAAAAGTATAAACGTTAGGGCTAGGGTTGCGAGAGGTAAATAAAAAACTACCTGGGATGAGGTCATTGAGCATGACCTCAGGGATAAGGGACTGAATAAGGAAGCTACCAAAGATTGAGCAGCATGGAGAGCTGCCATTAGGTGACCAAGGCAGACACATGCAAACATGCCAAAGCCTTCAAAAACTAAACGAAAGCAAATAGGCCTAATTTTCCACCAAGTGAAAATAATCCATCTAGTCTGGTAATGCCATTGCAGTACTTTAGGAGCCAAATGGTTCGCAGCCATCGGCAGTTAGCAAGAGCCTTAATGTATAAAGCTTTCAGGTTGATCCAGCCCCAAGGTCAATCTGCCCCGGTTGTTTTGTCCCGATTAATCGAACTTTATAACCAAATCAGATCTAATCTAACATAGCCTAACAGTCTAACAACATAATCTAACCTCACTGGAATATTTTGGGATTGGGTTCTATCGGATATGTTTATGTAAAGCTATAGAATGTGGTGAAAGTTTTTTGGCATATCAGATAGAGCCAGGATTCCGGGGGCTTGAATGTTGAGTGAATGGAAGCGAGACCCATTGGATTGGGAAAACTTGGGCTGTCTGGACGTTGCTGCTTCTCACCCTGCCCTAGGGTGGGAAAGGAGGTCCAGATGATGATGATAATGGATTGACTTGTTACCAGTATGAAAATGACGCATTTCAAAATAGGACAAGGAACTGAAAACATCAACCAGTTACCACTACAGTGACCAACTTATTCAGGACCAAGATTATGTTAAAGATCTGGGGTAGTTATAAGAAGGGATGCAACCATCACTAAATAAATCACCAGGACAGTTGAGACTGTCTGAACCATGAGTGTCTGAATAATGAGGATTTTCATTACAGGGGAGGAAGTTTGTATGAAAACTATGGAAGTCTTTTGTTCTTCGAAGACTAGCGTCAACAAGGGTGATTCGGACCGGGTTTTGACAAAAAAAAATTTAGTTTCCATATATTTTGAACTACAAGGCCCAAATTTTTATTAAACATAAGTGGATCAATAGCTGTATGACAATATAATTTCAGTTATTTTCCGAATGTACAAGTGGATGGGGTGGTTGGTCAGTGGGGTGTGCCAGCTGAGGTGGATGGGAATGGTAGTGCTTTGGTGGACATCTATGCTGGTAAGGGGTTGGCAATAGCCAACACCTACTTTCGGCATAAGATGATCCACAGGTATACATGGAGAGTCATGAGGAGGATGGACGGTGAACTTGTTGAACGAAAGGCAATGATGGATTACGTGTGTGTGGATGAGCAAATGAGAAGACAAGTGTTAGATGCAGGAGTGTGGAGAGGGTAGAGGAATGGAATCTCAGACCATCACTTAGTGATGGCCAAGGTAAGGCTGCAAAGAAAGTGGGTGAAGAGATGAAAGAGAAGACAGGAGGAAATAGCTCCTGTGAGAAGAGTGGTGAAGTTGCAAGATAGTGAGAAAATGGCAGAGTATAAGAGCATAGTGGAAGAAAAATTGGAAAGGTATGAGTTAGAGCAGATGGAAGGGGTGGAAGATGTATGTAAGATTTTCACAGAAGAGATAGGCGCCGCGTGTGAGGTGGTTTGTGGAGTGAGGAGGAGATGCAGGGGTGTGCAAGGGACAGCATGGGGGAATGATGAGGTGAAACAAGCTGTGGAACAAAAGAAGAAGGCATACAGTGAATGGCTAGCGAGCAGAGGTAGGGGAGAATACGAGAGAGGGAAAAGAGATGTACTGTATATGTGAGCTGGAGAAGGAAGGTGAAGAAAAGTAAGCAGAAAGTGGATGAAGAGTTTGGAAGGAATTTGATGTGTAAAATGGAGGGAGAGTAAGAAATTGTTTTGGAAGGAGGTAAAGAAAGTAAGACAGTGTGAAAGGGGATATAGTAGGGGAGTGAAAGATGGGAATAATAGATTGTTGGTGGAGAAGAGAGAGAAATTGAGAAGATGGAAGGAGCACTTTGAGGATTTGTTGAATGTTGAGAGTGAGAGCAGTGCGAGTATAAGTGGCTGGGGAATGGCTGGGAGAAGAAGAGGTGGGAGGAGGGAGGAAGAGATCAGTAGGGCAGAAGTAGTGGAAGCAATGAAGAGGATCAAGATGGGAAAGGCCTCAGGAATTGATGAAGTGTGTGGTGAAATGCTGAAGTATGGGGGTGAGATTGTTGTGGAGTGGATATGGAAGTTGTGTAGATTGGCTTGGGAAGAGGGAAGGGTTCCAGAGGACTGGAAATCAGGTATAATTGTTCCTTTATACAAAGGAAAGTAGGAGAGAGAAGTATGTGGTAACCATAGGGGCATTTGCCTTCTTGGTGTGACTGGAAATATATATGGTAGAATACTTATTGATAGGGTTAGGCATATAACAGAGGAGCTAGTTGGAGAAGAAAAAGAGGGATTTAGGAAGGGAAAAGGGTGTGTAGATCAGATATTCTTTCTATGATGTTTAGTGGAGAAGCATCTAGAGAAGGGAAAGAAAGTGTATGCTGCCTTCATGGACTTGGAGAAAGATTATGAGAGATTAGATAGGCAAGGTATGTGGAAGGTATTAAGTATATATGGAGTGGAGGAGAAATTGTTGAGTGCTCTGAAGAGTATATACGAAGGATCTAGGGCTACTGTGCGAATGGATGGTGAGCTGAGTGAGTTCTTTGATCTGAATGTGGGACTGAAACAGGGTTGTGTGATGTCTCCATGGCTGTTTAATATATGTATGGATGGAGTTGTAAAGGAGGTGCATTGTAGGGCAGTGGATGTGGGGGTGACTCTAATGAATGAGGGTGAAATGTGGAAGATTCCAGTGTTGTTGTTTGCTGATGATACAGTATTGTTGGGTGAAGATGAATGGAAGTTGCAAGGTTTGGTGAATGAGTCTGGGACAGTGTGAAAGAGGAGGAATCTGAAAGTCAGTGTAAATAAGAGTAAAGTTATGGTGTTTGAGAGGTGAAGTCAGAATGCACAGTGAGGTTGGATGGTGAGGATATGGAGAATGTGAGTGCATTCAAGTACTTAGGTAGTGTGATGAGTAAGGATGGAAGTTTTGTGGTTGAAATACTTGAAGTGGTACAACAGGGAAGGAAGGTTTTTGGTTCACTGAAGGCAGTGATGAGAAATAGGGATGTGAGTATGGAAGTCAAGAAGTCACCGCATGATAGTATTGTGATCCCTACCCTGACGTATGGAAGCGAGGCTTGGACCTTGCTAAAGGGTAACAAGTCAAGAGTGAGAGCAGTGGAAATGAGTTACTTGAGAGGAGCATGTGGAGTGGCATGGAGGGACAGGTTGACAAATGAAGAAGTGAAGGAATGTTGTGGGGTGGATGTGGATGTGGTTGAGAAAATTAGGAGAAATTAGGACATATGGAGAGAATGGAGAATGAAAAACTGACCAAGAGGGTGTATGTAGGTGAGGTGGAGGGAGGGAGAGGGTGGGGAAGACTGAGGATGAGATGGAGGGAGGGAGTCGAGAGGTATAATGAGGGAGGGGGGAGTGAACCGAGGATGAGATGGAGGGAGGGAGTCGAGAGGTATAATGAGGGAGGGGGGAGTGAGCTGGGGGGAGGGTAGGCAAATGGTAGGTGACAGAGCAACTTGGAGGTGTTTTGTCTGCGGCCACCCTTTGCAGGATCAGGGCATCAGGCTATAGATAGATAGATTTTCCTATGCAATTTACAGTATATAGTTGCATACCCAGAAATGTGGATCACGTTGTGCAACAAAAGTGGGGTGATATGGTCAACACTAAGGGGTGCTTATGGACAAAAAAAAAAAAAAAGTAGCTAGCTAATCAGTTTCTTTGGTTATATTTCTTAGCTCAGTTAACCTGCTGAATCCTAGGGTGCTTCCTTAGCTGGAAAAAAAAAAGGGGGGAGGGGGGATTTGCCTAAATATAATCTTATGTTGTTAGCTTGAATAAAATAAAATTTAAGTTCATTACAGAATGGGTTTTTGTTCACCTGTTAAAAATCAAACTACTGTAATTCCTTTTAAAAAATAGTTAAGCTTTTCCAACAAGCAAAAAAGGTAAAATTCCACTGTCCATTAAAAAAAAAAAGCCAGCTATTTGGTTTATTTAGCTAGGTACAGTACCTACCTATGCTGATTTAGCTACATAGCACTTGAAGCTCATGTATGCATTTTTAAGCTCTAACTGAAAAAGTGAAAGGCAGTGTGCCCTTTACATCTAAGGGACCATGAAAAATAAATTTTCTGGGGACAGAGGGGACGTCATTCCTTAGAGGCCACTCAAAATGACTGGTATTTGGCTTATTATACAAGAATGTCAGATTTACATCATCATTGTTTTTATCTGTCACCCTTCCAACAGAATAGTTTTTGTCAAAGTACACCGCAGTATTTATTCACAGTAATGTTACTATGTATTTCTGAATAGTATTTTCCCATTCGCTTTTCTGCTTCGTGTTTCTCCTCTTCCACTTCTGATCTCTCTCTGCCTGGTTCCTCCTCACTCTCACTGTAGGAGTGGTAGTCCTTCTTCCTCTACATCTTCGTTCTCAACTTCTTCAATCATCCCTTTCTCTCCCTGAACTTTCTTCTGATTTTTTTTATCAGCATTTCTTTTTCTCTCTTTTCCATTTTCTCTATAAATTCATCACTTGTTGTAACCCATGCTACTGGAATTATTTTCCTTCGAACCCTCTTCCCAGAAGCAGCTGCAGTGGATCTTACTGGAGGCCTCCTAACTGCAGTAGCAAGGATGTCTTCAAAATCTGACTCATTAGTTTGATAATAGAGCTGGACCACAATCACCCCAGCAATGAATTTTGACTGGGGTGATTATGGTCTAAAACTGAAAATTGATTAGAAAAAACAGGAAGAGCTAGAGCTTTTCTTATTGTTTTATGTGAAATTAGAAAAAACAAACTATTATATAACATAATTTTTATAGAGACCGACCCATTCAATTTTGCATAGGAACAAAGTTTGTCAAAAGTGCTGATTTTGTAAACAAAGTTCGCTGACATGTTTGTTTTGCACCAGTGTTGTCATGAGGAGTAGACTGTAGCACCAGTTGAGCAGGACAGTACTTCCAAGGTGGATGAAAAGCTGATGACAGGGAGAGCTGGAGCTCCCGTTTCATTGGCCCTCAGGGCTAGTTCCTGACCATCCCCCTTTGCTGAACTTTTTCAGTGTCTCAGTAACACAGAGAATAGGCCAGCATGCTCTCCAATTCAAGTTGCTCTAACTGTCAGCACCTAACTACTCGCTCGGTACACACTACACTTCCTTTTCAAAATTTGACAAAAATGGCATCCAAACACCCAGCCTTGAAGTCCCGGGGGGGGGACCATAAATGCCCCCATCATCCGCCCCTCTCCCAATAACGATTCTAGGAGCTGCCTGGAACCACTGTCCTTCTTCATTTATGCAACATTCGTGGCCTTTCCTCTAACCTTCGCTGTGTTGAGCACCACTCTCCTCCTCTAAACCTCACCTTCTCTTCCTCACCGAGACTTAGCTGTCTGAGGCAACAAACCCTTTTCTGTATCCTCCTACTTTCTCTGTAGTTTTGTTTTCGTTTCATTTTTGAAGGCTCCAGCATGCTTGCATGTGTCGGCCTTGGTCACCTAATGGCGGCTTTCCATGCTGCTCAATCCCTGGCAGCCTCCCTGTTCAATCCCTTAACCCTTAAGTCACACTTAATGACCTCGTCCCATGTCTTTCTCTGTCTACCCCTCCCAACCCCTCCCCCAATATTAACACTTCTCACCTTCTGTACCCAATTATCATCCCCCATCCTCTCCACATGTCCAAACCACCTCAGCCTACCTCTTCTCATCATTTCAAAGCCAAAGGTGGGTGTTGTGTATATGTACGCAATGACCTATCTTGCTCTCGTGTTCCTGAACTTGCTTCTTCTGAATTCTCTACTCTCTGGCTTCGGCTCTCCTGTCATTCTCTGACTAAATATATCTGCGCTGTTTACTTATCTTCTAATTCTACTATCAAAAATTCTTTGACTATGATACTTCTATGATGGAACACATTCTATCCATTTCCCCTTTCTCTGAAATCTCAATTCTAGGAGATTTCAATGTTCACCACTACCTTGGGCTCTCCTCTCTGTTCACTGATCCACCTGGTGAACAAGCCTACATCATTTCTATCCTTAATGACCTGGAGCAGCTTGTACAGCACCCTACCCATATCCCTGACTGCCTTGGAGAGAGTTCCAACATACTTGACCTCTTCCTAATAACTAATCCTTCTGCTTACACTGTTAATCTTTCCTCTCCGTTGGGCTCCTCCGATCATATTACCTTAAACCTGTCCTATTCCTGTGGACCCTCCAAAGAAATGCCATCTGTGGCACTTTGGAGCTGCGGATTGGGAGGTCCTCAGTCAGTACTTCTTTGATTTTCCCTGGAATGATTATTGCTTCCATGGCCAGGAGCCATCTGAGTATGCCTTGCACATTACGGAGGTTATTCTCTCGGGCATGGAAGCATACATTCCTTTCTCATATCCATTGACTAATGCAAGAAACCCTTGGTTTAATGATGCTTGTTCTAATGCTGTCCGCAACAAGGAGAGGGCCTATAAAAGGTACCGGAGCCAACCCATCTCTGAATCACATCTTTTTTATATTTCTGCCCGGAATTGTGCTAAGTCTATCCTTCGCTCTGCTAAAAATAATTTCATCCCTGCTAAATGCTCTCAACTCTCCAACTCGAATTCTTCTTGCTTCTTTTGGCATCGTCCCAGAAACCTTTCTAACAACCTTTCTAACAACTTTACCTCATCATCCTACCCTCCTTTTTTCTACTCTGATGGCTCTGTAGCTATTTCTTTTACTGATAAAGGAGATCTCTTTGCTCAGACTTTCTCCTCCATTTTCACCTTAAACGATTCCGGTGCTGTTCTTCCATCACTTCCCCACTCTGACTTCCTCATGACTGACATTAAAATTTCTTCAGCTTATGTATTTTCTGCCATCACTGGCCTCAATACTAATATGGCATATGGGCCAGATGGAGTCCCTCCCGTTGTACTCAAAAGCTGTGCTTCTGTGCGTACACCCTGCCTACAGTAGGCGCAGCAAGTGTTGACGCCATCTTAAAAAAAGAAAACATTCTTGTGGTTAGCAAGGAGAAACAAATGAATTAACACTCACCATTGAATTTAGTATTTACTGGCATTCCCCTTCACCTTTATTATCTTCTTAAGGCATCTGGGGAGACTGATGGCATAGTTTTGCAGAACAGATGGACTAAAACTGCTCCATAGCTGCAGCCTCAAGTTTAGGCAAAGATGATGTGTCCATACTACGCAGCTGCCCCTTCATGTGCGCCCATAAATTCTCAATGGGATTGATATCGGGGCTGTTTCCGGGCCAATCTCGAATAAAGGGAACCCCACAGTCTGTTAGCCACTGTTTCACTGACTTTGCAACATGTGCAGGGGCAGAATCTTGCATAAATACTCTTGCCTTGGTTTTATCAAAAGAGTCACTTAAAACATCACATAAGAGCTCCAAATAATTGTTCTGGTTCACTTTTTCATTTGCAGGTAGAATTACCAACCTACCAACACCATAATATGTAAAGCAGCCCCAAGCCATGAGTGAGGCTGGGTATTTAACAAACTTGGAAGTGTACTTAGGATCCAGGGGGTCACTGCCTGGTTTGCGGTACACTCGTGATGAAGGGGTACCAGTGACAGTAAATGTTGACTCATCACTCCAAAGCACAGTTTTCCATTGCTCCTCACTCCAGGCAAGATATTTCTTACAAAAATTTACTCTCTTTTTCTTCTGAAGTGCAGTTAGCAGTGGTTTGTTACGAGCACAAAAACTCCTGTAGCCCAGATCGTCATGCAACAGCTGCTGCACACTTCTGACAGACACATCTGCCAGCAACTGTGGGTTCTTTTCTTTTAAATCCCGTGCTGTTAGCCTTGGATCCTTGCTAACTTGCCTTGAGATCAGCTGACGGGTCCTGAAGGTTGTCTTACGAGGTCTCCCAGGCTTGGGAAGTGGAGTGGGAGGAATGGCCTCCCCACTGTCCTTGAACTGCTTCACCAGTCTCTGCACTGTCCTCAGTCTAACACCTGTTTGATTTGCAATAAATGGGAGTTTGTGGCCAGCTTTGTATAAAGTAATCACTTCCACACGTTTGTCCTTGCTTGTGGTTACTTTAGGCATGATGAGAATGTGGTAGGTAACCAAATAACTGTGTTGTTTGAGTCAAAACATGCCCTCGTGGTGCATCACACACAGAGACAATCCTCCTCCTGTGGCTGCCCAAACATTACTGAGCCTGGTCCTGTGGTGCCAAACCTATCAAGCAGGGTTGCCAGCTCCCGTTGAAAAAGCGTCTGCTCATTTCGCATCACAGGGGAGGGTAGTATTGACCCTACTTCACTTAACGCGAAAAAAAATGATGTCGGCCCTTTAGCGTCAATATTTTCCGTGCCTACTGTAGGTAAACTCTTTCCCCTTCGTCTGTTAACTTGTACCTTTTCTTCTTGCTGGAAGTTTGCTGTCATTTAGCCAGTCCCAAAGAAGGGTGACCACTCCTAACCCTCTATCACTCGTCCAATTGCTTTAACATCCTGTGTCTCAAAAGTTTTCGAGTCAGTTCTTAACAGAAAAATTTTAAAGCATCTTTCCTGTCACAACCTTCTTTCTGATCGTCAGTATAGGTTCCGTCAGGGATGCTCCACTGGCGATCTTCTCACGTACCTTTCAGACTCCTGGTCATCCTCCTTTCAGGACTTTGGCAAAAGCTTTGCCATTGCACTTGACATCTCAAAGGCTTTCGATTGTGTCTGGCATAAATCTTTAATTTTCAAACTGCCCTCTTACGGTTCGTATCCTTCTATCTGTGCCTTCATCTCCAGCTTCCTTTCTGGTCGCTCTATAGCCGCTGTTGTAGATGGCCATCGTTCTTCTCCTAGATCTATCAACAGTGGTATTCCTAAGGGCTCTGTCCTATCACCAACTCTCTTCCTTTTATTCATCAATGACCTTCTAAGCTGTACAGCTAATCCTATCCACTCATACGCTGATGATTCCACCCTTCACCCCTCCATTTGGTTTCCACAACGTCCATCTAAGCAGTTAATTCAACAAAAAAGGGATGAGGCTATGGCACACCGAATTTTTGACTTGGCTCGTATCCCTGATTGGGGTAAAAATAATCTTGTTGTTTTTAAAGCATCAAAGACTCAGTTCTTACACCTATCAACCTGACAAAGTCTTCCACAGGATTACCCACTAATGTTTAATAATGTCCAGCTCAGTCCTGCATCATCTTTGAACATGCTTGGGGTTTCATTCACTTGGGATTTATCTGGGAAAGAACATATTACATCTCTTGCGAAATCTGCTTCAGATATTAGTGCTGAGCCGACTCCGAACTTACTTTACCCCTGCACAGTTGTTGACTTTGTACACAGGTTTTTTTTGCCCCTGTGTGGAGTACAACTCTCTTGTGTGGGGAGGCTCCCCACATGTAGCTCTTCTCAATAGGGTGGAGTCAAAGCCTTTTCGTCTCATTAACTCTCCTCCTCTTACTGATTCCCTTCAACCTCTACAAACTCTCATCCCTCTTCTGTCCAACTTTCTAATGCAAGAGTTAACCGTTACTCCCAGTCCTTCATTTATGCAACTGGTCAGCTCTGGAACTGTCTTCCTCTGTCTGTATTCCCTTCTTCGTACGATCTCCAGTTTTTCAAACGCAGTGTGTCCAGGTATCTCGAAATGAACGTTTCTTGAATTTGGCTCTCTTTCATATTGTTTTTGTTTTTTCTTGGAAGGAACAGTATGCGGGCCCATGGCCTTTGGTTCCTTCTTCCTTGCATAAAAAAAATATATATCTATATATTTCCTTTCTTGTTCCTCAGTTCTGTAACACATCGAATTTCATATTCATAATCACCCTGTAAATGTGAAAGTAGTTGCTTTACTATGTTGGGTGTTCAAAACTGCATATATGTTACATATCTAGATACCAGTGACCGAAATAAGAAGGTGGATCAAATCAACCTGGACCGCTTGATGGTCCGAATCACCCCTGTCGATGCTACTGCTGCCAGCTATGATCCCCACACTATATGCAAGAAATAGCTGCTCGTAAAGCCCTTCAGAGAGCCCTCACAAACAAAATCCAAGGAATACAGCATTGCAGCTATTTGGAAAGGCACTTCCAGCTAAAATTGTACTCCCTGCAGAGGAGATGGGAGTGCTGCATTGTAGGGTACATGTGGAAAATGCTAGAGGGTAGAGTAGCAAATGCTGGAACTATGGTAATTCATCACCCAAGAAAAAGGTGGCTCTGTTATGACTGAGGGCCTGAAGGCAGCACTGATGAATGAAGACACTGATTTACAACTCCTTGTCACACAATGGACCTTGTCTTTTCAATTGCCTTCCCTGAGGGCTCCAGACCATCGGTTGGACCAACCTGGAGACTTTCAAGACCAAGCAAGATAGGTGGCTAATAGAACTAGCTTACCATCCACCAATACCAGAATACCAACACCCTTCACAAAGTCATCCAAGATGAGGGTGTGGATGAGGGACTACCTGGCATGAGTGGAGTCAGACCTCAGCTCCATTGTTAATGAATGAAATCGTTGAAAATAGCAAAGGTAACTTAAAGTAATTAGTAACTGAATTGAAGTTGTGGCCTGTCAGTATATATCAGTTAGTCGATTTCCTAGCTTTGGCTGCTATCTTTTTTTCAAATTTGGCAGTTACAGTATTACTGTATCGTAAACTGGGTAGCTTTATTTCATCATAATTATCATCACCATCTCTCTCACATACGGTAATCTCTTGATATCTGGACGTCCATTACCCGGACAACCCATTACCTGGATGTTGTGATCTGGCCGTTCGAAACCATTTTTTGTACATTTTTTCATAATATCCAGACAAAATGCATGCGTCCAGGTGGAAATTATGCCTGCACGAACATTTTTGCACCGTGCTGGGTGGGAATAGGCCGGTGGCACCGCCCTGTCTGGCTGGGTAGTTCACCCAGCATCCACTAGAGACTCCTCTCAGTTGTTCACAGTTCCCACCCGGCGACGGTGTACTAAACAGCTCCTCTCAGACAGTTGTTATGGCGGTGCATGTAGTGGTTTTGTGGTTGTTCCTTACTTGCTTCAGGCCTTGTTATTCCATACATGCCTCTTCCTAGGATGTGTGATGATGGCCCCTTCTCCAGGGAAAAGGAAGAGGGTAGTGCAGACTCTTTAGAAGTGGGAAATCCTGGGTAAGACTGATGCGAGATGGTTGAATCGTGAGTGTTGATGTTCATTTTATTTTTGCTTCCTGCACTGTACTGTGATTTTATTCTATTTTACCATGATTTTATTCCATTTGACCATTATGTTTTGTGTGCCCACTGCATTTTTCTTGCGTAGCCAGTTTTTTCATGTTTTCATATCACTGTAGGGTATGGACCTGCAGTGGTGATTGCTGTCTGTGGTTGATGAGTCTGCTTGACCATGCTAATTGCTTGGCTGTGGTTTATAGGTATGCTTGACCAGATAGTGTTAAACAACAGGAACAAGTGTTGTACGATGCACTGTAGTGGCCTTTTATGCTGGCCTTCAAAGTTTGGTTGCGTACAGATGGGGGCCAGAGGAGAAGTCCATTATCTGGACAGAGCCATTTCCTGGACATGCTTTTGGCTCTATTATGTTAGATAATCGAGGGGTTACTGTACACCTTTTTTGCACGGTACTTCTCATGTGGCGGAGGGGACACAGTCTGGCTACACTATGGGGTGGTAGTACTACTCTGCGGCCAGGTTGTGTTAGGAAGAATTCCGTCACCGTATTCCCTGTGTGTCGTAAAAGGCGACTGAAAGGGGCGGGGTGAGGGGACTAGGGACCCCCTCCTCTGTTTTTTAGTTCCTAAAAAGAGACAGGCCAGAGAAAGGGATGGGGGATCGAGTTATCCCTGTACCCTGAAGGTTGGGTCTATGAATGTGTGTGGATGTAGTACGATTAAGGCTAAAAAGGAAGAGATTTGGAGAATGTTTGTGAGAAGAAAGTTGGATGTGTTAGCTTTGAGTGAAACAAAGATGAAAGGGAAAGGTGACTCTATGTTTGGATGTTTGAATGGAAGATTGTCAGGTGTTGACAGAGGAAGGGCATGAGAAGGTGTGGCCTTGTTAGTGAGCCCGGAAGTACAGCAGTGTGTGATTGAATGGAAGGAGGTGTCATCGAGACTGATGTGAGTGAAAGCGAAATTTGAACGTGAGTTGTGGGTATTTGTGAGTGCATATGGACCTGGTAGTGAGAGGGATGAAGAAGAGAAGGAGTCTTTCTGGAATGATGTTGATGAGTGTTTGTAGAGTTATGGAGCGAATGTGAATGTGGTAATGATGGGGGATTTGAATGCTAGAGTGGGAAATGTAATAGTTGATGGTGTAGTAGTAGTAGTAGTAGTTGTTTCGTAGGCAGTCTGGCCGAACAGCACTGAATCCCTAAGGAAGGTCACGGCCGAGACCAGGCTTTCCCACAGAGCTCTCAAGGAGTGTATGTTGTGTTGTTGGCATAGGTGATTGTGTGCAGTGCAGTCTTCCATGATGTGCTTAATTATATGGGGTGCTGTGTTACATCCTGGACAGGCGTCAGCAACGGAGTCATCCAGCCTCTTCTGAACTTAAGAGGGCTGGATGATGCCCACATCTCAGCCTGGCCAGGTGGACCCTGTCCTCACGAGGGATATAGGATTCAGAAGGATGGATATCAGGAGGCCGTGCATGCAGCTGTGTATTGTCTTTAAGTGACTGAATGGAGCAGCGAGTGATTTGAGTATGGATATGCTTCTGGAAGCTGGTCTGAGGCTGGCGGGGGAGAAGAGATGACAGTATTTGTGTATGATATCGTGTGCTGGGTGTTTTTTTGATGTTCCTTGGTGTGTGTGGATGTGCTACCATGTAGTGTAGTGGATGTTGTGGGTTTGTAGAGGCTGCAACAAGAATTTGGGTGCCTCTCATGTCCAGATGATCCTTGACTTTGAGGACTTTGGTTTCTTGGTGTAGGTTGTCTGTAGGTGTAGTAGCTGTGCACCCTGTGATTATTTTTAGGGCCTTGTTTTGTATGGTCTGAAGAGTGTTATAGTGTGTTTTAGTGAGGTTAGGAGCCCAAGCAGGGCTTGCATAATTCATCACTGAACGTATATATTGTTTGTATACTGTGGTGGTGGTTTCTTTGTTGTGTCCAAATGTTGTAAGGGGAAGGGGCCTCAGGGCATTGAGTCTAGGTGTTAATTTATTTTTGATGTTTGTGATGTGTTGTTTAAATGACAGTGATGTATTGTATGTTACACCAAGGATTTGTGTGTGTGTGTGTGTGTGTGTGTGTGTGTGTGTGTGTGTGTGTG
>JAGKTI010019690.1:543-16820 GCA_018397915.1 Birgus latro | reverse complement strand
TTCCTTAGCGATTTATTTTTCATGCTACATCTTACCATTGTCTTCGGTGCTGGAGAGGGACTGTCTGGTGTTGGAGAGGAACCCCTTCACGTTGTGGCACCGATATGACTGGGTGGTTTCGTGCCTGGTCAAACAAACGTTTTTCAATGTCCTTCCTATCCCCCAAAAGAGGATGGTGGGCAGCAGATAGGTAACTTCAGCCTGCAGTCCACTAGATTCACATTTAGATGAGCCTCGGGTTACGACGATGACGACTACTACAAGAACTACTACTACTACTACCACTACTACTACTACTGTTACTGATACTATTGTCTTCTTGTTACTTGTTGCTTTGTAATCTCAATATAGATTGCATTAATAACACACAGGGGAATATTAACGCTTCACGTACATAAATAAACAAGTACGACAAAGGTGCTTGGGGGGCCTCCTTAAGCGACAAGAAAAAGGGCGTAGATAACCCACCATGTTCGCCAAAGGGTTATAAATATCGGCGGGGAAGTCATAAATCGCCGAGGATGACATTTGCATGGCCCTCTTCCCAACAATATATTACAGTGCAATATCTTTATGCCGGCTACACGGGGCCCTTTGATATAGGAATAGTCAAACACGGTACACCGGGCCACAGCAGGAACCAGGGAGCGATGTGGAAAAGAAACATGACTTACAAACATCGAGAGCAAATATTACATCAAAGCCCTGGTGAGGTTATGCGTTTCGCTCCACTGAAATATATGAGTCTGGTGGAGATGGCACACAAGCCTATATCCTAGCTGGTTTAGGAGGCTACTTAACGCCCTTTCTTTACCGATTTATCTTTTCAAAGTACGTTTTACTATCTGCTCTTGCCTAATGTGTGTGCTATTTAAATTATCGGCATGATACTGGGAAGGGATGCCTTCATGTGGATGCACTTATACAACCATGCAGCTCCAGTGCCCAGTTCTACTAATGTCCCTCAACTCCCGTCCTATCCACTGAAGGAGGGTGGTGGATTGCAGGACAACTTCGGTGTGAAGCCACTGGGATTACGTTTCAGATGAGCCAGGTGCTGCAACTGCTACTACAACTGCTACTGCTGCAACTACTACTAGCAACTGCTGCTACTACTACTACTGCTACTATTACTGCTACTACTACTAGCAACTGCTACTGCTACCACTACTGCTACTCCTACTACTACTACTACTTAAAGGCACAGACTACTTAAATAACATACCAAAACATTTCGTCGTACCACATACACAAATTGGTAAAGAAGAGGTACTACGGAACCTCTTTCACTTAAGGGAATACGAATCTAGTACCCGACCTAAGCGTCATGCACACACATACACACATACACACACACATACACGCACACACACACACACACACACACTACGCCAGGATCTTCTACCAAGAAAATTATCTGGATGAAAAAGTTGCACTATAGAGTCCTATACTCTGTTCATATTAACAAGGCCTAAATTTCCCCCTTTCCATCCTGAATGCTGAGCTTGAACAAGAGACGAACGCTTAAATGTAATGTTAGTCACGAAGAAGTGCTACGGAAAGTATGCAGAACCATAGTACAGCGAGTATTGTCTTATTCTGCCAATGAGCTACAGGAAATATGCTGCAAAAGAACGAAAATCTCCACCAAATTAAAGTGAATGAACTATAGCACAGAATTACTCGTAGGTTGTAAATATAAAATAGTCCCTTCAGGAGTCCATTAATTCCTATCATGGAGCCTGGGAGTAGATGTAGTGGAATGAATTAGAATTTGTACATAATTTAAATATGATGGCACAATTCTTCCATCTGAATATTTCCGGCGCCGTGAAGCAAGTTAGGGCATCAGGAGTACCCTACAAAGATAAACACCGATAAAGAGTAAGTGAGATATTTACAGATTAGTGTTTCAGGATAAGCCATCTAAAAACACTGAGGCTGGAATTGTAGCAGCCATGTAGGAGACCACAGTCAGCAGCATTAGACAGAGGTGGTGTGGCAGGGCAAGGCAGGGCAGGGAAGGTCACGGTAGGGTAGGGGACAATGAGAATCAGAGAGGGGTGCTTAAGGCAGGGCATGGCAGGGCAGGATCAGTGAGAGGTGATAAGGCCAAAGAATGAAAAGACAGGACCAATGGGGAGTGCTGAGGGCAGGGCAGGGCTGGGTTAGTGAACAGTGGTGGGGACAGAACCAACGAGGGGTGCCGAAAACAGGCCAGGGCAAGGTCAGTGAGGTGTGGTGAGGGTAGGGCATGGCAGGTCAGTGGGGGGTGGTGAGGGTTGTGCAGGGCATGAGAAGGTCAGTGAGGGATGGTAAGGCTGAGAAAGGCAGGGCAGGGTCAGTAAGGGCTGGTGAGAGCAGGACAGGGCCAGTGAGGGGTGGTGAGGGTAGGACAGGGCAGAACAGGGTCAGTGAGGGGTGGTGAGAGTAGGGCAGGCCATGGCAGGGTCAGTGGTGAGATCAGAATAGCGTCAGTGAGGGGTGGTGAGGGCAGAACAGGTCAAGAGGGGCAAAGATTAGAGATGGGTGGGATAAAGGCTGGCCTGGGCATGAAAGGGTCATGAGGGGCAATGAGGGGTGGTGAGGGACGATGAGGGGTGGTAAGGGGTGGTGAGGGGCGGTGAGGGGAGGTGAGGGACGGCGAAGGGAAGTGAGGGCTGTAAGGGCAGTGTCCTCCGCCTGGAGCGTTGCGTTGCCTCCCTCAGTGCCGGTGCGTCTGAATTCTAAGCACCTGAAAAATCTTTATTGCCTCAGAGCATGAAACTTTTTTTTTTTTTAGCGGAGTTTCGCTTCCGCGAATATCCTCCACTACGAGTATAGAATGCTGCAGAAATTGCAACAATTTTACACAACTGTAAGCGTTTCATTTACGTTTGGTTTTCATTACAGTTAGATATGTTCACTTCCATCACTCGTTCTAATATCAGTCTCTACGTGGATATGCATAGTCGCGGTCGTAAACTGTCCAGCAAATAGCGCACTAAACTACACTGGACCTACAATATAAAGAAACGTTACAGCCAAAAAGTTTCAATAAACAAGCAGACACGACCAATTTTCTGAGTACTCTCGCTGCAGAACGGACTCGCCAACATTACGCCCCCTAAAAAAAAGATTAACGCCCCGAGGCTATAAACATTTCCCAGCCTCCAACATTTCAGACGCTGCGGAGGGGGCGGGGGGCGGAGGGAAGACGGGCATGGGGGTAAGAAGGGGAGGGTAGCGGGGCGAAGGGGGGCTGTACAGGATGAGGCCACTGCACCTCATCCTCACATTTTCTCACGATTCTCCTCCAGTACTGTGATGTCATTTGTATTTCGTCCTTGCCGCTGCCAGACGATTTTATTCAACTATGCCTTATCCTGACCTTTTCTCACAATGTCCGCTTCACTACCAGGGCATCTTTTATCATTTATTCTCGCTTATTGCCAGGTGATTTTACTAGCAAGAGACTGGGAAGTGTTGTATTGTTTCGTGATTCTAAAATTTTGCCGTACATGTCGACATACAAGCATAGATGCAGTGGTATTAAAACTGCCTACACTCATGAAGATACTCACTGGATTACATTATAGAAAAGCAGGGTGAACAATGATCAGCAAAATGATTATGGTTTGTTTAAGGTACTTCTTCCACTCAAGTACAAACGTTTGGCCTGTCTAGCTCGCACATGAGACGACTGCCGTAGCAAACCTCACTATATCCTCCTTGTATATTGTGGTGCTGTCTATATTTCATCGCACACACCGCACCCCACAGAAGAAACAGCGCAAGAGAGGTGCAGCAGATCACAAGGGACTCCGACTTCAGAGAAACAGTGGCTGAGAAAGGATGGCAAAAGACTAACACCTGACAGCCAGTCCTTCGATGATCTGTTTATGAATCAAGATAAAGTTATTGCTGAAGTCATGAGGAGGGAGATGCCAGTGACGTCCTGGATTACTGTTATGCGCCTTCTCTCTCTCTCTCAGACACACACACACACACACACACACACACACACACACATTACAGATGCCAGATAAAAGCACCGGAGAAAGTGAGTGTTCCCGTCTTTATATTTCTGGTCATTTTGATGTTCAGTTTATTTATTTTAGGTTATTTTGATGTTCAGTTTATTTATTTTAGGTTATTTTGGTGTTCAGTGAGGGGAGGGGTTACACAAATTTAACGGGTAAACTGATCTGCCTGTTATCCATGCTTCTCCTCTTAGTGAACATGTTTGGGAAGAGAGTGGTTGTGCTTTTAGAGATGGTAGGGGTAATGAAAATCTTGTGTGTGGTGGTCAGCATGAAACTAATGATGGCGAAGTAAGTGATTTCCAGTCAGTAAATACATGAGTTTGATGATCTTGACGGCGAATAATTGATATGAGTAATAATGGTGAATATAAGAATGGTGAAAGTTATGCTGGTGATGGTGATATGGGGGAGAAAGGCGGGGGAGAAAGCAGGGAGCGGATAGGATAAAGGAAGGGAGGGAGGGAGAGAGGGGGGAGAGGGAGAATTAAGGTAGGATAGAGGAAAGGGAAAGGTTTGAGATGGGAAAGAGAAAAAAGAAGAAAAGAGAGGGAGAGGGAAGGAAAGATGAGGAGGGGGAGGAGAAAAGAGGGGAAAAGTAGATAGGGAAAAAGAAAGTGGGAGGAGGCGAGAGAGATGGATGAAGTGTGGACGAAAGAGAGGAGCTTGGGAAAGACGGAGAAGAAAATAAGTGAGAGGGGAAAGGAGGACAGGAAAAGAAAGAAAAGAGAAAATACTAAGAAGGAAGGTAAGTGAGAGAAGTGGGGGGGGGAAGGGAGGATAGGAGAGAAAGGAAAGATAGAAAGACGGGAGACAGAAGGAGAGGGAGACGAACGAGGAAGAGAAGAGGAGGGAGAAGAGCGGTATAGAAAAGGAAGGAAGGAAAGAAAGGAGACATAGAAAGAGAGGGGGAGAGAAGGGGGAGGACAGGGGGGATGGGAGGGGAAGGAGACTGCATCCCCCTCCCCCCCAACACTGCAGTCCTCTCAGCAGCAGTGGGTTGAGAGGACATTAATTTCCCAAGAGAGGATATAATGACTGCCTCTGCTCAACTTCCTAAGGGAACTAGGATGTGTCGGGGATGTGCTGCCTGAGTGGAGGAATATGTGCCATCTGTGCAAGTAGGATCTGTGGTATCTATGTGGGGAGATGTGTGCTATCTATGTGGGGGAATGTGTACTACCTGTGTGGGAATGTGTGCAATCTATGCTTGAGTTGTGTACTGCCTACGTGGGGAGGATGTGTGCTGCCTATGTAGGGGATGTGTATTGTCTATGTGGAGGTTGTGTGCTGTCTATGTGGGGAGGATGTGTATTAGTTAAGTTGTGTTGTGTTGCCTATAAGGGGAGGATGTGTGCTCTCTATGTGGGGGGATATGTGCTGTCCATATCGGGGGATGTGTGTGATATCTTTGTGAGGAATAGGTGAAGAGAACATGTGCTCTCTATGTGGGGGATGTGTGGTATCTATGTGGGGTATGTGGTATCTATGTGGGGGGATGTGTGTTCTCTATATGGGGTGACATGTGTGATGTCTTTTGGAGGAATGTGTGCTGCATATGTGGGGAAGATATGTACTATTTATGTGGGGGATATGTGGTATCTGTGAGGGGAATGTGTGCTATCTATGTAAGAAAGATGTGTACTATCTGTAAGACGGGGAGATATCTATGTGAGGATGTGGGTATGATATGCGCTATCTATGTGGAAAATGTTACTATCTACAGTATGGTGGGAGGATGTGTGATGTTCACGTGAGGTGGATGTGTTGGGGGATCTGCTGTCTGTGTGGAAGGATATGCTGTCTGTGTAGAAGAATTTGCTATCTGTGTGGAGGGATATGCTGTCTTTATGGAAGGATCTGCTGTCTGTGGGGATGGATATGCTGTCTGTGTGAAAGAATATGCTGTCTGTGTGAATGAATATGCTGTCTGTGTAAATGATATGCTGTTTGTGTCTGGAGGATATGTACTGTCTTTATAACCACCTGTCTGTTTTGTTAATACTTTCAGTCTGAGAACGTCATTATTTGTTCATGGGGCCCAGCAGTCCTTCTACGTGTCACACAACCTCACCTGCCACCGCTTCGGAACTATACTCTTTTCATCTTAACTTGGCCCACATCGTCGTTCTATTTCAGTTTGTTTCTCGTAGTTCAGTGTCAGAAAATTTCAGTACTGCAGATCTAAATCCTTCTCATTGCAACTCTTCGTGACCAGTATCATACTCTAATGTTAGTCTCTTTTCTCATCTCAGCATTCAAGATGGAGAACTAGCAGACTTAGGTCATGTTAGAGTAAAACTATGAAAATTCTGCTATATAAATCTAATACATTATGGGGTTGTCTCATTCAGGACTGGTGTGATGGTAGGTTGGTGTGTTTTTATGACATGACAGAAAGTCTGCCAAATCACTGTCATCAAACTGTTCCCTGTCATATCCATGAGGTATTGAATTCGGGGCCTGTCAGACTGCAGATTAGTTCTCTAATGATTTAACCACCAACCCTCTCCACCCCCCACTCCTTAGGTCACATCGGTGCAGCATTACCTCCATATCGTACGACGCTGTGTATTTAGTCACAGGTCAACAGAAATACATGATCACCTGCTGCTTCTGTACTGGCGCAGTCCACACATTTCCAGCAGTTAGATTAGTGGATCTTTTTAGTCTTACTGGTTCCTGTTAAAGGTCGTATATTCAATTAGTTACGAGCAAATATTTCGATACGTTTGTAAGTCAGTATCTATCGGACTAAAAGGAAAATAATCACACGAGTAGGAATCTCGCCCTATTAGTCCGGAGGTCCAGTGCGTGTAAATGAATTATTGACCATGCCTGTGCCTGATTATGCATACATCTAATTATAGCTGATTATCCAGGTGCCTGATTATCTGCTGGGCTTGGCAGGCACCAGTTCGCATGTTATCCTCACTTTCTCTGAATTTTACTGTGCCCTTTATCTTTTCTCTAATTAAACTTTCTCTCTCTCTCTCTCTCTCTCTCTCTCTCTCTCTCTCTCTCTCTCTCTCTCGCATACAATAATCGGCATCTTATGTATTTTATGTCTGTTTAATTCATTTGAATCATGTTTCATTTATTTGATTCATTTACCTGCTTCAACTGCCTCATTTAGCTGTATCATTGCTTTACCTGCTTCACTTACCCACATCTATTATTTTGGTTCATTTTATTCCTACCTATTTTTCTGTTTCATTTACCCGCTTCAGCTGTTTCTTTATTGCATCATGCCTCTGCTTCTTCTCCGTTTCATTTGCCTTTATTTTCTCTGTTTCATTTACTGTTGCTCTGTCTCATTTACCTCTGTTTTCTCTTTCTGCTTCATAAACTTGTATCATCTGTTTCATTTACCTGTTTCTTTTCCTTTTTGTTTTAGTAACGTCTACCTTCTCTTTCCCTTATATTTGCTTCTTGTTTTATATATTTTTTATCGTCTCTCTACTTCGTGTATTTCTAATTGTCTTTTCTATTATTTTACTTGTTTCTTCTTGTCCCGTTTCACTTACCTGTATCACGTCCTTCCGTTTCATTTACCCTTATCATCTCTCTCTATATTTCATTTACTTTTATCGTCTAAGTTTCATTTACACGTTATCTTTTCATTATTTCACTTGACTGCTTCACGTCTGTTTCATTTATCTGCATCGTGTTTCAGTTACCTTTTTCACATCTTTCTCTGTTCCATTACCTGCTGCCCTCTCATTTTGTTATGGTCTTCTCTGTTTCATTCACTAGTATTGTCTCTTGTTTCATTTACTACTCTAACTTCACTGTATCAGATCTGCTTCATTTGATTGTGTGACCTCTGTTTCACTGACCCTTACATTCGCTTTCCTTGTTTTTTTTTCCTTATCCCACTCTCTCTCTCGTGCGAGGAACGATTTTCGCACACTTCTTGCTTTGACCCTTTCTTTGTGCATTAGAAACATTATTAGACACCTAAATAAACAGCCTCCGGATAACTAAGTACATTTGTATCCCCAAATTCCTATTAGTAAGTTAAATGGATAAAAACTATGGAATAATAGTATGTGGATAGTTGGGTATATGGATAATAAACTTTGCCTTCTGTTCTGAGTTACTTGAGAGAATCCACACACACACACACACACACACACACACACACACACACACACACACACACATACACACAGTCCAAGGTTAATCATTACACACACACACACACACACACATCAAGGTTAATCAAAACGCCCTTCCAAGCTTACCGTCATGTATTTCAAACCATTCTCAGGCAGGTCAATGAACCCTTGTATAACTCTTCATATTTTGCATAATAATTAGCTTAGAATTTAAACGCTGGTGATCGCCAAGCTTAGACGCGCCGGTTCCAACTTTATCCCCCAGTTCGGTGACTTTTTTTTTTTTTGCTAGCTACAGATAATTTCCTTCGGTTTTGCGAGACCTCTAAAAGTTGAGGGGCAAAAGAAGGCTGGATCAAACCTCTCTAGCTCTCAAAGTCTCGCCAAAGATTGTTTTTCTACTTCCTTCTAACCTCTCCAGCTCCAAATGTCTCCAAAGCTCCTTCTCCCTTCCTCCAAACGATTTTCCCCAGCTCTGGGAAAACTTGCATTCGCAGAGGAGTTGATGAAGGCTGTATGTAACCCTTCCAGCTCGAAATGTTTCGCCAGAGGTTGATTTTTGCTGCCTCCAGACAATTTTCCTCAGATTTAGAGAGACCTCTAGAACTGGAGGGGCAAATGAAGGCTAGATCTAACCTCTCCAGTTCGAAAAGTATCTCAAAGCTTAATTAACTTGCCTAGATATGCCGAGAACATAAATATGTCACCGGACTGAAAGGTGTAATGTTGGGACTGACGAACCTCAGCTTAACCATTACCTAAAAAGTTTATGTACAAACCTCTACTATTTCTATATATAAAAATACACCACAATGTACAATTGGCCTTTGATTACCAAAAAAAAAAAAATAATAATAATAGCTATCCGAGTGACAGACATTTCGTGACAGACAGACAGACAGACAGACAGCTTGCAGGCATTAACACACGCAAGTATAAAGTGGCGCTGGTAAATATATGTATAAAAAAGCCTATGACAACGGCAAGTATGAAATGGCAAACTCAAAAATCGGGGGGCAGGGGGAAATTTACAAATATAGATTATAAAAAAGTGTATGGGCGATGAACACTCACCGCCATCCTTTTTCTATACACATGGGATGACTATTTTATTTCTTTCATTAGACTTCATTTAGTACTATTATGCTGGGACGTTTGACCCTTATGTACAGAGAGCTTTGGGACGATAATTGGCTGAATTAGTTGTGTTCTTAAATGGATGTTCACTATTTTGGTAGGGAAAGGAAAGAAGGAACACAGAGGAAGGGCAAGAAAGGGAGAGAAGAGGAAGAAAAGGGGAGTAGAGGAAGGCAGGTAAAAGAAAGCAGGAAACGGAGTAGGAAAGGGGAAGAGAAGAATATGACAGAAGGGAGGATAGGAAAGCGAGAGGAGTGTGGGGGAGGGGAAGAGACAATGGAAAAGGGGAAGAGAGAATGGGTGCGAGAGAGGAAGAGAGGAAATGCAAATGAATAGTAGAGAGGATGGAGAGGAGGAAGAGAGGATGGGGAGAATGGTTGGATTGCATTGGAAAAGATATCAGCTGAAAATATAAGTGCCAGAGGTAAATGAAGGTAGAAAAGAGTGAAGACAGCGAAGACGAAGGCAGTTTGAAAAGTGAGAGTCATGAGAGACTATTGAAAAGCAGGTAGGCAAAAGAGCAAGGTTAGTAGAAAGAGCGTAAGAGACAAAATGTGTGTGTGTGTGTGTGTGTGTGTGTGTGTGTGTGTGTGTGTGTGCGAGAGAGATGTGGATGTTGTTGTGTAGCGTTGAATCCGGTGTCATGTTGGGTGCTGTGTAATGCTGAATGTTACGTGATCACGACTGATGTGTGACGTACAACTCCCACATTGTCGCCTAATTGCTCAAAGAATCTGAATCGAAAATCATAAAACATGTACATGGATTAAACTGAAAATTATATAACTTACGGTTCAGTTTAGAGCAGATTCCTTACCGTGACATAGAAATATTAATGTACGATGTAAAAAAAAAAATGTAAACACTTGCGTACTCCAGAGTTGTTCAAATGGCGAAAATCTATTGGTAAAAACCTCTTTTGTTTGCTGTATTTACTCATACCTTCAACGGTTCAATGACAAATTACTTAATATCAATAAGTAATAATTTCTTTCTATACAAGTTGAGTCTTCAAATGAACTGTAGTTTATAAAGATAGCATAAGCAGTTATTAGCATAATGTATACTATTTCTCATCGGCAATTTAAACAGCAAAGCAGAACCACAGCATGTTGGTACAGTGGAAGAGGTTTAATAACATAAAGTAACAACACCATTTATCATCACATATTCATATGGTTTTAGGGCACGAATTATAATATATTATGTTCATGATCAAAAATAATATCCAATCGCTAACAGAAGTGTACCACTGATAAACAGCGCCACCACATGAAGGCGGCCCTCTCCAGCAATGAAAAAAGGTAAGCGACAAAGCGATAATGATGAAGTCATGTGACACTGTCGTTAGAGCGCTGCGACCACCAACACCCATCCCTACCAAGTGACATTTGCCAGAGCGCCTGCCGGTAATTCCGTGATACACGATAACCTTTTTCTCTACCTCGGGGAGTTGCTGTCAGGTGTATGTGTGTGTGTGTGTGTGTGTGTGTGTGATTACAGTCGTTTGTGAAACTGCACGTATTTGTTTTTGAACTTGCACATGCACACATGTAGGAATGAACATTATGTCTGTGTGTAAAGAATTATATTTATCTCTGCACTGAGCATACACGTAAAGCAAATATTCAATATACCTTATGGAGGGAGAAATGGAGGAGGACATTTGAATTAACACATCCAGTCACGTCAAACTACACATAACTGAAAAGTAATACAATCCTGCTTAAAAATATCATTAAATCTGTCTATCACTTACTTGTGTATCCGGAACAAACTCACATAAATGAATCCAAGGCTCAACACTACACTGTAAGAAACTTTCCTATGACACGGTATGAGTCTCTTGTTGTTCTAGCATAACTACGATCTGCAGTGAAACAGTTAAATGTAAATCAAAATCTGGGTTGCTGTGAAGTTGTTGCTGGGTAGTAGTTGTGTGAATCCGTGAACACCGTCTTGCAAAGCTTCGAACATGGACGAAAATTGACTAGCGAGTGAACGGGACGAAGATTCATTTGTGTACCGACATCATCATATATATACTTTTTTAAAAATGGCATATTATATATCTATTTTATAATTATTTTGGTCACGGATTAAAAATTAATTAAAAAACATCACACACCGCAATTCACATCAGCAGTAGCGGCAGAAGAGCACAAAATACAGCAGTTTATAAATCACAAAAAACAGCACTTCAATATTTTTAAAAATCAACCGCTCCTTCTTACACTCCAGTCGCGGTGATTCTTTTATCATTACATTCCCCTCCTCGTGGTTTGATTTGCTTCACACTGCATCTACTTCACACTTATATATAAAGACACAATGGGTTGTCACACTGGCTCTGGTGAGATCTGCTTGGGAGGTCCTGCAAGGTGCTGGTCCAGAGCGAGGGAGGGATTGGTGAGAGTGGTTTGGTTGGTAATATGTGTGCCTTTTTTTCTTTTTTGCTAGCTTCATGTAATTTTGACTAATTTAGTCAATTGTCAACTCTCTCTCTCTCTCTCTCTCTCTCTCTCTGACTAAAACATTAATTTCAGATCATGAATTCAGTCTATAAATATTTCTTTGCTCTTCTTCCTCTGATTAACAGGTAATCGATCTGTATGTCCTAAGCCTTTACATTGATACTGCTTTCATAAAAAAACAAAAACTAAAAATGAACATGTCAGATGTATCAGTAGCCAATATTTCCCGTCCACCTATCACAATCCTGTATCCCTCTGGACTCGTCACAAATATAAACAATGCACTGGATTCCTCTTATACTCCAAACATCCTTTTTATTATGAATCATATACTGTAACCCAAGTACATCTTTGCAGTCCACCTATCCCATTTTCTTCATCCACTGTTTTCTCATTTGCCAATTTAATTTGCACATTGTTTCTTATGCTCATACATAATTTTTCTCCCTTCTGGTTCAGCACTATCCTTGGAATAAATGTAATAAACACTAATAATATAATTCCTCTGTGTGATTCTGTGACTAATTCCTCCCTTGTCCACGACACCCACACATGTACACACAATTAGGCACAAAATGCAGTCTTGTTCACCCCTCCAGCACGTTGACGACTTTTGTTTTTCTTGCTGCAATAGATGATTTTACTTAGTTTAGGACAGCCCACTAGCAGAGGAATTAATAGCAATTTATCTAACCCCTCCAGTTCCAAAATCTCTATCTTAAAATGAATGAAATCCTTTGCAGATAGCAAAAATACAATATCGTCGTCATCGGACTGAAGGGACCAAAATTAATCATAATAACACTTGCCCCCATCAATTTTACAACACAGTACCGAAGGAATTACAGTCAGTTTCCTCCTTGCTTCCCTTTTTTTTTTCCCCGATTTCACTGGAATGATCTACATACGATTAATTAAAAATCACAGACGTTTGATTAAGTACCATCAGGTGAGTTGATAAAAAAGATTCTAAAGGTTGGGGAAGGTAGTGGAAATATTTTACTTGAGTTGTCTAAAATAATGCAAACATCTCACCACTACGATTGGCAGGATTCACGCAGTGTTTTGAAGAGTCCTTACTTTTTGTCTTTATAATGTCTTTGTTTTTGTCTCTAGGCCTTTCGGTAACAATGGGGAGCAAACGCAATCATTTTCATCTTCTGTTTTGTTCCTAATGTCTTTCAGTAGCAACGGGGAGCAAAACGCAATCATTTCATCTCCCAAATGCCCAATATAACACCACAGTAACACTACGGTCGTACACCTACTCTTTGGCTAGGAACTAGGCAATGCAATATTTAACAGCAAAAAAATGAGATGCTTTTTTTTATGTCTGTATAGAAGGCCTCCAACGGGTACTGCCACGTGTGTAGCGAGGGGCAGTATAGGTAGCAGCACTTCCCTTCAGTCTCCTCTTCCCCACCCAACACACTCAGTTTATTGATTTTAGGGGCGCACACCTAAATCTTAAATTGCAAAGCTGACTGCAAATTTCTAATTTCCGATGGTCATTTATGTTACTCCAGTGGTTATTACTAAAATCAGCCTGCATTCCACTTCATAGACTGTAGTAAGCAATGGCATAGGAAAGCCAAACACATTCTACCATCGTCAGGTGCTTTTAAAAATTATCCTCAAAAATTGGGAGCTAACATTTTAGTTCACGATGTAAGGTTTAGGCACAATCCCTAGAGTGTTCGGAGATTACAGGAGACATCTCTCCACGAAATCCTTCACTTTCATAACGCTAGAACCCAATCATGACACACCACTAACACTGACACAGCCCCACGACAACTAAATGTTGGGAAGGCTTCATCACGACAGTTCCACAGAAATATAATATAATTACCATGAAATCACTGGGCTCTAGCAGGTGTGTAATGCCACCCTGAGGAGCGAGTTACCCTCAGCACATGGAAGTGGGTTCGCCATCAACTGTACACATCACATTGTCTAGTTTGTGTGCCATATGTAATCCCCGACAGTCTGGATCAACTTCGAGCGTCTGTAATATTTCATCATAGTACCGGGCGACGTACGTGTGTAGGAGTTCATGTAGGGCTGGTCGAGGGTCCAGGTGCTCTGCATGGCTCAGGCTAAGGCGATGCAGGTAGGCCGACATGTCCTGATCAGTAACTGGGGGTAGTGCTTTCACGCCCTGGTAGAAGGACCTGACAGTTGCTTTGTACTGCCATATGTCCTTGGCAAAGAGTAGCTTGTTGGAGGGCGAGTCTTTCCCCAGCCGGTGTTCTGTGGTGGAGCAGGCGTCCATGAAGGTTTGGGCAATCACTGAGAGGCACGAGTCAACTGTTGGACTCTTGTACACGTCTAGAATGAAGTCTGGATTTTTGATGAAGTTCACCCAGAACCTCAGAGGCAGACTGTTGGACTTCCACGCCAAGACTACCTCAGGATCAGCTATTCCATGTCGTCTTGCACACTCATCAAACAGATCAAAGAGCCACTTAACAGCCTGAGGTACAGCCTCATTGGCATTTAGAATTGTCCTAAAGAAGTCATCTACAAACTTCTGGACGGTGCCTTTGGTGGACAGAAGGCGAGTGAGAAAGATCTCTGGGATGGCCTTGTGAGTCCTCTCGCCCACTCTGTAAGGCGAGTCATGGTCCACGGGCTTAACCAGGTGAAACACAGTGGTCTCCGCCGCACCACTGCTGCCCGCTGCCTCAACATCGCCCCCGTGGCTCACGGGACTGCCAGACCCGCTCATGCCGTAACCCGCACCTGCAACAACGAGCATCATGGTTATGGTGAACAGTGTCAGGAGGGAAGTTGTGTATACCTATCAGTCTGCCTATATCTATCTTTCTATCTGTATGTATCTATTTACTTATCTATCTAAAATTGAACGAATTAATTACTGAGTAAATATATGAAAATTAACGAAACCTGGCAAAAATTAGATTTTATTCAGCTAAGGAGTGACTTCTCGTCGTCCAAAAGCTAAGAAATTTGACATACATTTATAAACTCACTTGTAAATTTTAACAGAACTAAAACTGTCATTCAGTAACTGATATATGATCCTGTCTTTCGCTGATGTTCATGATATGGACTTCAATAAGGTGGAATGATAATGAAGGTGGAAAGTAATTACCTGGTTTTGGCACTTGATTTACAGGGGGGAAAGTAATTAGTTGGTTTTGGCATGACTTAGTTTACAGGTAGAAAAGTAATTGGCTGTTTTTTTGTATTTGATTTTGTTTACAGGTGGGAAACTAATTACCTTGTTTCGGCACTTGATTTAGCTTACAGGTGGGAAATTAATTAGCTGGTTTTAGCACCTGGTTTAGTTTACAGTCCACAGAAAACATCAGCTGTATCACGGCCAACCTCAAGTGGAAGCATAGAACACTTGATTTAATTTGGTTTGACGGTGAGTAAGGTTGACTTACAGCTGTTACACTTCGAGCTGCAGTTGGCATTGTTGAGTGTGTTGTAGCTGTGGTAGGTGTGGTGGTGGTGGGAGGGTCTGTGCACCAGCGCCATGATGGCAGTGTCCTTCACGCCGTAGTGCGCCAGAGTGTTCACACGACGCCACCCGCTGCCACCCTCGGTTTTCGTCGTCATGTCCTCGTCGGCAAGGATCAGGTGCCCGCTTCTTCCGTGGCGCCATTCTGAGAGAACGTGGGAGTCAGAGGGGCACCAAATTTGAGATATGAATGTCCAATTGGGGTCAAAAATTGTGTCTGATCTTTTCTTATGAAGGAAGCACAGTTGGGGTCAGAAGTTGTGCCAGAAGGTCAAAGGTGGTGGATGTTATGTACCTCTATTACCTATGACTTTTGTGACCATTTCTCCCCGTGACTTTCGCTACATTTGACACAACGCGTATATTGAGTGTACCTCCAACTGACACAGCTTTTGCCCCCGACTGCACAAGACAAGAGATCACTTCATCTGCATCAGTTTTCTGCACCTTAAACCCTTCTCCATCAATTCCTTCATTTCTATTCCCTTCGACCTGCCTTTTATCTCATTTCCTCTCCATTAGTTCTTTGAACTCATTTCCTCTCGATCAATTCCTTCTCTCTCTTCCTCTCCATCACTCACTTTACCTAGATTCATTTCCATTCATTCCTTCATCTAGATTTCTTTCCATAGGTCTCTTCATCTCAGATCATCTTCATTAATCCCTTCACCTCATTTTCACTACATCAGTCCTTTGATTTCATTTCCTCTCCACCATTCTCTTAACCTCAATTCCTTTTCAGCAGTCCCTTCATTTTATTTCATCTCCATCGGCCTCTACATCTCATTTCCTTTCCACCAGTCTCTTCACCTCAGTTCCTCTATCAATTCCCTTACCGCAGCCTTCTCCCTCAATCTTACTACTCAATTCCTCCTCGTCAGTCACTTTACCTCAGTTCATCAGTCTCTTACCCTCAGTCCACTCCATCAGTCTCATCCTCTCAGATATGTTCATCAATTTCTTCTATTCAACAAGACTGACTCCCCCCCCTCCCCTCCTCTCTCTCTCTCTCTCTCTCTCTCTCTCCCTC
>JAGKTI010019689.1:0-16337 GCA_018397915.1 Birgus latro | reverse complement strand
ACACACACACACACACACACACACACACACACAACACACACACACACACACACACACACACACAACACACACACACACACACACACACACACACAACACACACACACACACACACACACACACACACACAACACACACACACACACACACACACACACACACACACACACACACACACACACACAAAATCCTTGGTGTAACATAAAATACATCAGTGTCATTTAAACAACACATCACAAACATCAAAAATAAATTAACACCTAGACTCAATACCTTGAGGTCACTTGCCCATACAACATTTGGACACAATAAAGAAACCACTACCACAGTATACAAACAATATATACATTCAGTGATGAATTATGCAAGCCCTGCTTGGGCTCCTAACCTCACTAGAATACACTGTAACACTCTTCAGACCATACAGAACAAGGCCCTAAAAATAATCACAGGCTGCACATCTACTGCACCCACAGACCACCTGTACCAAGAAACCAAAGTCCTCAAAGTCAAGGATCCTCTTGACATGAGAGGCACCCAAATTCTCGCTTCAGCCTCCACAAACCCACAACATCCACTACACTACATGGCAGCACATCCACACACACCAGGGAACATCAAAACAACACCCAACACATGACATCATACACAAGTACTGTCATCTATCCCCCCTCACCCGCCTCAGACCAGCTTCCAGAAGCATATCCATATTCAGATTACTCGCTGCTCCATTCAGTCACTTAAAGACAGCACACAGCTGCATGCACGACCTCCTGATATCCATCCTTCTGAATCCTATCTCCCTCGTGAGGACAAGGTCCACCTGGCCAGGCTGAGATGTGGGCATCACCCAGCCCTCTTAAGTTATCAGAAGAGGCTGGATGACTCCATTGCCGATGCCTGTCCAGGATGTAACACAGCACTCCATACTATTAAGCACATCATGGAAGACCGCATTGCACACGATCACCTACGCCAACAACACAGTATACACTCCTTGAGAGCTCTGTGGGAAAGCCCGGTCTTGGCCATGGCCTTTCTTAATGACTTGGGGCTGTTCAGCCAGACTGCCTAGGGAATAACTACTACTACTACTGCTACCATGGGGACAGGGACATCACACAACTTTGTTGCACGCCCACATTGATTGTGAACTATTCACTTAGATGCCCGTTTACCCTTACACATGCCTCACTACTATCATAAAAACTCTTGATGACACCTAGCAATTTACCATCTACACCGTACATACGCAAAATCTTCCAAAATCCTTCTCTTTGCTGTATGCTTTTTCCAGATCCATAAATGCCATAAACACCTTATAGTCCTTCTCACAGGCCCTCTCCACTGTCTGTCTCACTGCAAACATTTGATCCACACATCTTCTGCCACTCCTAAAGCCACTCTGTTCATCACTCACTAGGACTTCTGACATATCTCTTACTTTCTCTTTAATAATTCCTCCATATACTTTTCCTACAACACTCGGTTAACATGTGCCACAATAATTCGTGCACTCATTTTGCTCACCAGTATTTTTGTACAGGGGTACAATCACAGTCTTTTTCCCTCTGCTGGCACAGTTTCACCGACTTGATAAATACTATTACATATGAGTGTGTTGTCCCAGATGATTGGCTGAGGAGTGTACAATGGGTAGGGTGATGCCCTGGAAAGAGGAAATAGTAGAGGTATAAAGCTTTTGGACCATATACTGAAGGTAATGGAGAGAGTTCTAGAAGGTATGATTAGAGAAATAGTGAATATTGATGAGATGCAGTTTGGGTTTATACCAGGCAGAGGGACCACTGATGCCATATTTATTTTTCAACAGCTTCAGGAAAAATATATAGGAAAGAAAAGGGATCTGTACTTTGTTTTTGTTGATATGGAGAAGGCCTTTGACAGAGTCCAAAGGGAGGTGGTGAAGTGGGCAATGACAAAACTTGGGATCAAGGAGTTGTTAGTGAGGGTGGTTATGGCTATGTATGTGGGTGCTCTCACCCAGGTAAGGGTGAATGGAGATTTGAGTGATGAGTTTTCTGTGAATGTTAGTGTGCACTAGGGGTCAGTCTTGAGCCCATTGTTGTTTATCATGATAACTTGAAGCATTTCTCACATGACTTCAGAAATGGACTCCTGTGGGAGATGTTGTGTGCTGATGATTTGGTGTTGATTGCAGAGAATGATAGGGAGGCAGAGAAAAGATTTAGGTTGTGGAAAGGTGGTATGGGGCACAAGGACTTAAGAGTAAATGCATATAAAACATAAGTGATGGTATCAAGGCCTGGTAGCAGTACTGTCAAAGATTAGGGAGAGTGGCCATGTGTGAGTTGCCACAAGGGCTCGGGAAGCAATTCCATCTTGTTTAGTGTTTGTGATAAGTGGATGCATAAGAGATGTAGTGGTGTTAAAGGTAGACTGTGAGATAATGCTGATTTCATGTGTGCAGTGTGTCGGGAAGAGCTTGTGGAGATTGTCAGGCCCGCAAGGATTGAACTTGCTGGTGAGTCTCTTGAGTGTGTGGATGAGTTTTGTAATTTGAGAGACATGTTATGTGCTGGAAGTGGGGCTGGAGCTAGCTCTGGCTAGAGTGAGGAGTGGTTGGAAGTTTACGGTGCTGTTACCTCTCCTGACATTGAGAGGGCTCTCCCTCCGTGTTAAGGGATCCTTGTATGCAGCATGCATTAGGAGTGTAATACTTTATGGTAGTGAGACCTGTGCAGTAAAGGAAGAGGATATTTGCAGGCTCAAACGTACATATAGAAATGACATTGATTAGGTGGATGTGCAGTGCGTCCTTGCTTGTGAGTCCTAGGGGGACTAGGTTTACGATGGAAGAGTTGAAAGGTAGGTTGGGACTGGAGTGTATTGGTGTTGTGATGAGGAGAGGTAGACTGAGATGGTTTGGACAAGTGGAGAGGATGAAGGATGATAATTGGGTGCAGAAAGTGAAAAGTATAAACGTTAGGGCTAGGGTTGCGAGAGGTAAATAAAAAACTACCTGGGATGAGGTCATTGAGCATGACCTCAGGGATAAGGGACTGAATAAGGAAGCTACCAAAGATTGAGCAGCATGGAGAGCTGCCATTAGGTGACCAAGGCAGACACATGCAAACATGCCAAAGCCTTCAAAAACTAAACGAAAGCAAATAGGCCTAATTTTCCACCAAGTGAAAATAATCCATCTAGTCTGGTAATGCCATTGCAGTACTTTAGGAGCCAAATGGCTCGCAGCCATCGGCAGTTAGCAAGAGCCTTAATGTATAAAGCTTTCAGGTTGATCCAGCCCCAAGGTCAATCTGCCCCGGTTGTTTTGTCCCGATTAATCGAACTTTATAACCAAATCAGATCTAATCTAACATAGCCTAACAGTCTAACAACATAATCTAACCTCACTGGAATATTTTGGGATTGGGTTCTATCGGATATGTTTATGTAAAGCTATAGAATGTGGTGAAAGTTTTTTGGCATATCAGATAGAGCCAGGATTCCGGGGGCTTGAATGTTGAGTGAATGGAAGCGAGACCCATTGGATTGGGAAAACTTGGGCTGTCTGGACGTTGCTGCTTCTCACCCTGCCCTAGGGTGGGAAAGGAGGTCCAGATGATGATGATAATGGATTGACTTGTTACCAGTATGAAAATGACGCATTTCAAAATAGGACAAGGAACTGAAAACATCAACCAGTTACCACTACAGTGACCAACTTATTCAGGACCAAGATTATGTTAAAGATCTGGGGTAGTTATAAGAAGGGATGCAACCATCACTAAATAAATCACCAGGACAGTTGAGACTGTCTGAACCATGAGTGTCTGAATAATGAGGATTTTCATTACAGGGGAGGAAGTTTGTATGAAAACTATGGAAGTCTTTTGTTCTTCGAAGACTAGCGTCAACAAGGGTGATTCGGACCGGGTTTTGACAAAAAAAAATTTAGTTTCCATATATTTTGAACTACAAGGCCCAAATTTTTATTAAACATAAGTGGATCAATAGCTGTATGACAATATAATTTCAGTTATTTTCCGAATGTACAAGTGGATGGGGTGGTTGGTCAGTGGGGTGTGCCAGCTGAGGTGGATGGGAATGGTAGTGCTTTGGTGGACATCTATGCTGGTAAGGGGTTGGCAATAGCCAACACCTACTTTCGGCATAAGATGATCCACAGGTATACATGGAGAGTCATGAGGAGGATGGACGGTGAACTTGTTGAACGAAAGGCAATGATGGATTACGTGTGTGTGGATGAGCAAATGAGAAGACAAGTGTTAGATGCAGGAGTGTGGAGAGGGTAGAGGAATGGAATCTCAGACCATCACTTAGTGATGGCCAAGGTAAGGCTGCAAAGAAAGTGGGTGAAGAGATGAAAGAGAAGACAGGAGGAAATAGCTCCTGTGAGAAGAGTGGTGAAGTTGCAAGATAGTGAGAAAATGGCAGAGTATAAGAGCATAGTGGAAGAAAAATTGGAAAGGTATGAGTTAGAGCAGATGGAAGGGGTGGAAGATGTATGTAAGATTTTCACAGAAGAGATAGGCGCCGCGTGTGAGGTGGTTTGTGGAGTGAGGAGGAGATGCAGGGGTGTGCAAGGGACAGCATGGGGGAATGATGAGGTGAAACAAGCTGTGGAACAAAAGAAGAAGGCATACAGTGAATGGCTAGCGAGCAGAGGTAGGGGAGAATACGAGAGAGGGAAAAGAGATGTACTGTATATGTGAGCTGGAGAAGGAAGGTGAAGAAAAGTAAGCAGAAAGTGGATGAAGAGTTTGGAAGGAATTTGATGTGTAAAATGGAGGGAGAGTAAGAAATTGTTTTGGAAGGAGGTAAAGAAAGTAAGACAGTGTGAAAGGGGATATAGTAGGGGAGTGAAAGATGGGAATAATAGATTGTTGGTGGAGAAGAGAGAGAAATTGAGAAGATGGAAGGAGCACTTTGAGGATTTGTTGAATGTTGAGAGTGAGAGCAGTGCGAGTATAAGTGGCTGGGGAATGGCTGGGAGAAGAAGAGGTGGGAGGAGGGAGGAAGAGATCAGTAGGGCAGAAGTAGTGGAAGCAATGAAGAGGATCAAGATGGGAAAGGCCTCAGGAATTGATGAAGTGTGTGGTGAAATGCTGAAGTATGGGGGTGAGATTGTTGTGGAGTGGATATGGAAGTTGTGTAGATTGGCTTGGGAAGAGGGAAGGGTTCCAGAGGACTGGAAATCAGGTATAATTGTTCCTTTATACAAAGGAAAGTAGGAGAGAGAAGTATGTGGTAACCATAGGGGCATTTGCCTTCTTGGTGTGACTGGAAATATATATGGTAGAATACTTATTGATAGGGTTAGGCATATAACAGAGGAGCTAGTTGGAGAAGAAAAAGAGGGATTTAGGAAGGGAAAAGGGTGTGTAGATCAGATATTCTTTCTATGATGTTTAGTGGAGAAGCATCTAGAGAAGGGAAAGAAAGTGTATGCTGCCTTCATGGACTTGGAGAAAGATTATGAGAGATTAGATAGGCAAGGTATGTGGAAGGTATTAAGTATATATGGAGTGGAGGAGAAATTGTTGAGTGCTCTGAAGAGTATATACGAAGGATCTAGGGCTACTGTGCGAATGGATGGTGAGCTGAGTGAGTTCTTTGATCTGAATGTGGGACTGAAACAGGGTTGTGTGATGTCTCCATGGCTGTTTAATATATGTATGGATGGAGTTGTAAAGGAGGTGCATTGTAGGGCAGTGGATGTGGGGGTGACTCTAATGAATGAGGGTGAAATGTGGAAGATTCCAGTGTTGTTGTTTGCTGATGATACAGTATTGTTGGGTGAAGATGAATGGAAGTTGCAAGGTTTGGTGAATGAGTCTGGGACAGTGTGAAAGAGGAGGAATCTGAAAGTCAGTGTAAATAAGAGTAAAGTTATGGTGTTTGAGAGGTGAAGTCAGAATGCACAGTGAGGTTGGATGGTGAGGATATGGAGAATGTGAGTGCATTCAAGTACTTAGGTAGTGTGATGAGTAAGGATGGAAGTTTTGTGGTTGAAATACTTGAAGTGGTACAACAGGGAAGGAAGGTTTTTGGTTCACTGAAGGCAGTGATGAGAAATAGGGATGTGAGTATGGAAGTCAAGAAGTCACCGCATGATAGTATTGTGATCCCTACCCTGACGTATGGAAGCGAGGCTTGGACCTTGCTAAAGGGTAACAAGTCAAGAGTGAGAGCAGTGGAAATGAGTTACTTGAGAGGAGCATGTGGAGTGGCATGGAGGGACAGGTTGACAAATGAAGAAGTGAAGGAATGTTGTGGGGTGGATGTGGATGTGGTTGAGAAAATTAGGAGAAATTAGGACATATGGAGAGAATGGAGAATGAAAAACTGACCAAGAGGGTGTATGTAGGTGAGGTGGAGGGAGGGAGAGGGTGGGGAAGACTGAGGATGAGATGGAGGGAGGGAGTCGAGAGGTATAATGAGGGAGGGGGGAGTGAACCGAGGATGAGATGGAGGGAGGGAGTCGAGAGGTATAATGAGGGAGGGGGGAGTGAGCTGGGGGGAGGGTAGGCAAATGGTAGGTGACAGAGCAACTTGGAGGTGTTTTGTCTGCGGCCACCCTTTGCAGGATCAGGGCATCAGGCTATAGATAGATAGATTTTCCTATGCAATTTACAGTATATAGTTGCATACCCAGAAATGTGGATCACGTTGTGCAACAAAAGTGGGGTGATATGGTCAACACTAAGGGGTGCTTATGGACAAAAAAAAAAAAAAAGTAGCTAGCTAATCAGTTTCTTTGGTTATATTTCTTAGCTCAGTTAACCTGCTGAATCCTAGGGTGCTTCCTTAGCTGGAAAAAAAAAAGGGGGGAGGGGGGATTTGCCTAAATATAATCTTATGTTGTTAGCTTGAATAAAATAAAATTTAAGTTCATTACAGAATGGGTTTTTGTTCACCTGTTAAAAATCAAACTACTGTAATTCCTTTTAAAAAATAGTTAAGCTTTTCCAACAAGCAAAAAAGGTAAAATTCCACTGTCCATTAAAAAAAAAAAGCCAGCTATTTGGTTTATTTAGCTAGGTACAGTACCTACCTATGCTGATTTAGCTACATAGCACTTGAAGCTCATGTATGCATTTTTAAGCTCTAACTGAAAAAGTGAAAGGCAGTGTGCCCTTTACATCTAAGGGACCATGAAAAATAAATTTTCTGGGGACAGAGGGGACGTCATTCCTTAGAGGCCACTCAAAATGACTGGTATTTGGCTTATTATACAAGAATGTCAGATTTACATCATCATTGTTTTTATCTGTCACCCTTCCAACAGAATAGTTTTTGTCAAAGTACACCGCAGTATTTATTCACAGTAATGTTACTATGTATTTCTGAATAGTATTTTCCCATTCGCTTTTCTGCTTCGTGTTTCTCCTCTTCCACTTCTGATCTCTCTCTGCCTGGTTCCTCCTCACTCTCACTGTAGGAGTGGTAGTCCTTCTTCCTCTACATCTTCGTTCTCAACTTCTTCAATCATCCCTTTCTCTCCCTGAACTTTCTTCTGATTTTTTTTATCAGCATTTCTTTTTCTCTCTTTTCCATTTTCTCTATAAATTCATCACTTGTTGTAACCCATGCTACTGGAATTATTTTCCTTCGAACCCTCTTCCCAGAAGCAGCTGCAGTGGATCTTACTGGAGGCCTCCTAACTGCAGTAGCAAGGATGTCTTCAAAATCTGACTCATTAGTTTGATAATAGAGCTGGACCACAATCACCCCAGCAATGAATTTTGACTGGGGTGATTATGGTCTAAAACTGAAAATTGATTAGAAAAAACAGGAAGAGCTAGAGCTTTTCTTATTGTTTTATGTGAAATTAGAAAAAACAAACTATTATATAACATAATTTTTATAGAGACCGACCCATTCAATTTTGCATAGGAACAAAGTTTGTCAAAAGTGCTGATTTTGTAAACAAAGTTCGCTGACATGTTTGTTTTGCACCAGTGTTGTCATGAGGAGTAGACTGTAGCACCAGTTGAGCAGGACAGTACTTCCAAGGTGGATGAAAAGCTGATGACAGGGAGAGCTGGAGCTCCCGTTTCATTGGCCCTCAGGGCTAGTTCCTGACCATCCCCCTTTGCTGAACTTTTTCAGTGTCTCAGTAACACAGAGAATAGGCCAGCATGCTCTCCAATTCAAGTTGCTCTAACTGTCAGCACCTAACTACTCGCTCGGTACACACTACACTTCCTTTTCAAAATTTGACAAAAATGGCATCCAAACACCCAGCCTTGAAGTCCCGGGGGGGGGACCATAAATGCCCCCATCATCCGCCCCTCTCCCAATAACGATTCTAGGAGCTGCCTGGAACCACTGTCCTTCTTCATTTATGCAACATTCGTGGCCTTTCCTCTAACCTTCGCTGTGTTGAGCACCACTCTCCTCCTCTAAACCTCACCTTCTCTTCCTCACCGAGACTTAGCTGTCTGAGGCAACAAACCCTTTTCTGTATCCTCCTACTTTCTCTGTAGTTTTGTTTTCGTTTCATTTTTGAAGGCTCCAGCATGCTTGCATGTGTCGGCCTTGGTCACCTAATGGCGGCTTTCCATGCTGCTCAATCCCTGGCAGCCTCCCTGTTCAATCCCTTAACCCTTAAGTCACACTTAATGACCTCGTCCCATGTCTTTCTCTGTCTACCCCTCCCAACCCCTCCCCCAATATTAACACTTCTCACCTTCTGTACCCAATTATCATCCCCCATCCTCTCCACATGTCCAAACCACCTCAGCCTACCTCTTCTCATCATTTCAAAGCCAAAGGTGGGTGTTGTGTATATGTACGCAATGACCTATCTTGCTCTCGTGTTCCTGAACTTGCTTCTTCTGAATTCTCTACTCTCTGGCTTCGGCTCTCCTGTCATTCTCTGACTAAATATATCTGCGCTGTTTACTTATCTTCTAATTCTACTATCAAAAATTCTTTGACTATGATACTTCTATGATGGAACACATTCTATCCATTTCCCCTTTCTCTGAAATCTCAATTCTAGGAGATTTCAATGTTCACCACTACCTTGGGCTCTCCTCTCTGTTCACTGATCCACCTGGTGAACAAGCCTACATCATTTCTATCCTTAATGACCTGGAGCAGCTTGTACAGCACCCTACCCATATCCCTGACTGCCTTGGAGAGAGTTCCAACATACTTGACCTCTTCCTAATAACTAATCCTTCTGCTTACACTGTTAATCTTTCCTCTCCGTTGGGCTCCTCCGATCATATTACCTTAAACCTGTCCTATTCCTGTGGACCCTCCAAAGAAATGCCATCTGTGGCACTTTGGAGCTGCGGATTGGGAGGTCCTCAGTCAGTACTTCTTTGATTTTCCCTGGAATGATTATTGCTTCCATGGCCAGGAGCCATCTGAGTATGCCTTGCACATTACGGAGGTTATTCTCTCGGGCATGGAAGCATACATTCCTTTCTCATATCCATTGACTAATGCAAGAAACCCTTGGTTTAATGATGCTTGTTCTAATGCTGTCCGCAACAAGGAGAGGGCCTATAAAAGGTACCGGAGCCAACCCATCTCTGAATCACATCTTTTTTATATTTCTGCCCGGAATTGTGCTAAGTCTATCCTTCGCTCTGCTAAAAATAATTTCATCCCTGCTAAATGCTCTCAACTCTCCAACTCGAATTCTTCTTGCTTCTTTTGGCATCGTCCCAGAAACCTTTCTAACAACCTTTCTAACAACTTTACCTCATCATCCTACCCTCCTTTTTTCTGCTCTGATGGCTCTGTAGCTATTTCTTTTACTGATAAAGGAGATCTCTTTGCTCAGACTTTCTCCTCCATTTTCACCTTAAACGATTCCGGTGCTGTTCTTCCATCACTTCCCCACTCTGACTTCCTCATGACTGACATTAAAATTTCTTCAGCTTATGTATTTTCTGCCATCACTGGCCTCAATACTAATATGGCATATGGGCCAGATGGAGTCCCTCCCGTTGTACTCAAAAGCTGTGCTTCTGTGCGTACACCCTGCCTACAGTAGGCGCAGCAAGTGTTGACGCCATCTTAAAAAAAGAAAACATTCTTGTGGTTAGCAAGGAGAAACAAATGAATTAACACTCACCATTGAATTTAGTATTTACTGGCATTCCCCTTCACCTTTATTATCTTCTTAAGGCATCTGGGGAGACTGATGGCATAGTTTTGCAGAACAGATGGACTAAAACTGCTCCATAGCTGCAGCCTCAAGTTTAGGCAAAGATGATGTGTCCATACTACGCAGCTGCCCCTTCATGTGCGCCCATAAATTCTCAATGGGATTGATATCGGGGCTGTTTCCGGGCCAATCTCGAATAAAGGGAACCCCACAGTCTGTTAGCCACTGTTTCACTGACTTTGCAACATGTGCAGGGGCAGAATCTTGCATAAATACTCTTGCCTTGGTTTTATCAAAAGAGTCACTTAAAACATCACATAAGAGCTCCAAATAATTGTTCTGGTTCACTTTTTCATTTGCAGGTAGAATTACCAACCTACCAACACCATAATATGTAAAGCAGCCCCAAGCCATGAGTGAGGCTGGGTATTTAACAAACTTGGAAGTGTACTTAGGATCCAGGGGGTCACTGCCTGGTTTGCGGTACACTCGTGATGAAGGGGTACCAGTGACAGTAAATGTTGACTCATCACTCCAAAGCACAGTTTTCCATTGCTCCTCACTCCAGGCAAGATATTTCTTACAAAAATTTACTCTCTTTTTCTTCTGAAGTGCAGTTAGCAGTGGTTTGTTACGAGCACAAAAACTCCTGTAGCCCAGATCGTCATGCAACAGCTGCTGCACACTTCTGACAGACACATCTGCCAGCAACTGTGGGTTCTTTTCTTTTAAATCCCGTGCTGTTAGCCTTGGATCCTTGCTAACTTGCCTTGAGATCAGCTGACGGGTCCTGAAGGTTGTCTTACGAGGTCTCCCAGGCTTGGGAAGTGGAGTGGGAGGAATGGCCTCCCCACTGTCCTTGAACTGCTTCACCAGTCTCTGCACTGTCCTCAGTCTAACACCTGTTTGATTTGCAATAAATGGGAGTTTGTGGCCAGCTTTGTATAAAGTAATCACTTCCACACGTTTGTCCTTGCTTGTGGTTACTTTAGGCATGATGAGAATGTGGTAGGTAACCAAATAACTGTGTTGTTTGAGTCAAAACATGCCCTCGTGGTGCATCACACACAGAGACAATCCTCCTCCTGTGGCTGCCCAAACATTACTGAGCCTGGTCCTGTGGTGCCAAACCTATCAAGCAGGGTTGCCAGCTCCCGTTGAAAAAGCGTCTGCTCATTTCGCATCACAGGGGAGGGTAGTATTGACCCTACTTCACTTAACGCGAAAAAAAATGATGTCGGCCCTTTAGCGTCAATATTTTCCGTGCCTACTGTAGGTAAACTCTTTCCCCTTCGTCTGTTAACTTGTACCTTTTCTTCTTGCTGGAAGTTTGCTGTCATTTAGCCAGTCCCAAAGAAGGGTGACCACTCCTAACCCTCTATCACTCGTCCAATTGCTTTAACATCCTGTGTCTCAAAAGTTTTCGAGTCAGTTCTTAACAGAAAAATTTTAAAGCATCTTTCCTGTCACAACCTTCTTTCTGATCGTCAGTATAGGTTCCGTCAGGGATGCTCCACTGGCGATCTTCTCACGTACCTTTCAGACTCCTGGTCATCCTCCTTTCAGGACTTTGGCAAAAGCTTTGCCATTGCACTTGACATCTCAAAGGCTTTCGATTGTGTCTGGCATAAATCTTTAATTTTCAAACTGCCCTCTTACGGTTCGTATCCTTCTATCTGTGCCTTCATCTCCAGCTTCCTTTCTGGTCGCTCTATAGCCGCTGTTGTAGATGGCCATCGTTCTTCTCCTAGATCTATCAACAGTGGTATTCCTAAGGGCTCTGTCCTATCACCAACTCTCTTCCTTTTATTCATCAATGACCTTCTAAGCTGTACAGCTAATCCTATCCACTCATACGCTGATGATTCCACCCTTCACCCCTCCATTTGGTTTCCACAACGTCCATCTAAGCAGTTAATTCAACAAAAAAGGGATGAGGCTATGGCACACCGAATTTTTGACTTGGCTCGTATCCCTGATTGGGGTAAAAATAATCTTGTTGTTTTTAAAGCATCAAAGACTCAGTTCTTACACCTATCAACCTGACAAAGTCTTCCACAGGATTACCCACTAATGGTTTAATAATGTCCAGCTCAGTCCTGCATCATCTTTGAACATGCTTGGGGTTTCATTCACTCGGGATTTATCTGGGAAAGAACATATTACATCTCTTGCGAAATCTGCTTCAGATATTAGTGCTGAGCCGACTCCGAACTTACTTTACCCCTGCACAGTTGTTGACTTTGTACACAGGTTTTTTTTGCCCCTGTGTGGAGTACAACTCTCTTGTGTGGGGAGGCTCCCCACATGTAGCTCTTCTCAATAGGGTGGAGTCAAAGCCTTTTCGTCTCATTAACTCTCCTCCTCTTACTGATTCCCTTCAACCTCTACAAACTCTCATCCCTCTTCTGTCCAACTTTCTAATGCAAGAGTTAACCGTTACTCCCAGTCCTTCATTTATGCAACTGGTCAGCTCTGGAACTGTCTTCCTCTGTCTGTATTCCCTTCTTCGTACGATCTCCAGTTTTTCAAACGCAGTGTGTCCAGGTATCTCGAAATGAACGTTTCTTGAATTTGGCTCTCTTTCATATTGTTTTTGTTTTTTCTTGGAAGGAACAGTATGCGGGCCCATGGCCTTTGGTTCCTTCTTCCTTGCATAAAAAAAATATATATCTATATATTTCCTTTCTTGTTCCTCAGTTCTGTAACACATCGAATTTCATATTCATAATCACCCTGTAAATGTGAAAGTAGTTGCTTTACTATGTTGGGTGTTCAAAACTGCATATATGTTACATATCTAGATACCAGTGACCGAAATAAGAAGGTGGATCAAATCAACCTGGACCGCTTGATGGTCCGAATCACCCCTGTCGATGCTACTGCTGCCAGCTATGATCCCCACACTATATGCAAGAAATAGCTGCTCGTAAAGCCCTTCAGAGAGCCCTCACAAACAAAATCCAAGGAATACAGCATTGCAGCTATTTGGAAAGGCACTTCCAGCTAAAATTGTACTCCCTGCAGAGGAGATGGGAGTGCTGCATTGTAGGGTACATGTGGAAAATGCTAGAGGGTAGAGTAGCAAATGCTGGAACTATGGTAATTCATCACCCAAGAAAAAGGTGGCTCTGTTATGACTGAGGGCCTGAAGGCAGCACTGATGAATGAAGACACTGATTTACAACTCCTTGTCACACAATGGACCTTGTCTTTTCAATTGCCTTCCCTGAGGGCTCCAGACCATCGGTTGGACCAACCTGGAGACTTTCAAGACCAAGCAAGATAGGTGGCTAATAGAACTAGCTTACCATCCACCAATACCAGAATACCAACACCCTTCACAAAGTCATCCAAGATGAGGGTGTGGATGAGGGACTACCTGGCATGAGTGGAGTCAGACCTCAGCTCCATTGTTAATGAATGAAATCGTTGAAAATAGCAAAGGTAACTTAAAGTAATTAGTAACTGAATTGAAGTTGTGGCCTGTCAGTATATATCAGTTAGTCGATTTCCTAGCTTTGGCTGCTATCTTTTTTTCAAATTTGGCAGTTACAGTATTACTGTATCGTAAACTGGGTAGCTTTATTTCATCATAATTATCATCACCATCTCTCTCACATACGGTAATCTCTTGATATCTGGACGTCCATTACCCGGACAACCCATTACCTGGATGTTGTGATCTGGCCGTTCGAAACCATTTTTTGTACATTTTTTCATAATATCCAGACAAAATGCATGCGTCCAGGTGGAAATTATGCCTGCACGAACATTTTTGCACCGTGCTGGGTGGGAATAGGCCGGTGGCACCGCCCTGTCTGGCTGGGTAGTTCACCCAGCATCCACTAGAGACTCCTCTCAGTTGTTCACAGTTCCCACCCGGCGACGGTGTACTAAACAGCTCCTCTCAGACAGTTGTTATGGCGGTGCATGTAGTGGTTTTGTGGTTGTTCCTTACTTGCTTCAGGCCTTGTTATTCCATACATGCCTCTTCCTAGGATGTGTGATGATGGCCCCTTCTCCAGGGAAAAGGAAGAGGGTAGTGCAGACTCTTTAGAAGTGGGAAATCCTGGGTAAGACTGATGCGAGATGGTTGAATCGTGAGTGTTGATGTTCATTTTATTTTTGCTTCCTGCACTGTACTGTGATTTTATTCTATTTTACCATGATTTTATTCCATTTGACCATTATGTTTTGTGTGCCCACTGCATTTTTCTTGCGTAGCCAGTTTTTTCATGTTTTCATATCACTGTAGGGTATGGACCTGCAGTGGTGATTGCTGTCTGTGGTTGATGAGTCTGCTTGACCATGCTAATTGCTTGGCTGTGGTTTATAGGTATGCTTGACCAGATAGTGTTAAACAACAGGAACAAGTGTTGTACGATGCACTGTAGTGGCCTTTTATGCTGGCCTTCAAAGTTTGGTTGCGTACAGATGGGGGCCAGAGGAGAAGTCCATTATCTGGACAGAGCCATTTCCTGGACATGCTTTTGGCTCTATTATGTTAGATAATCGAGGGGTTACTGTACACCTTTTTTGCACGGTACTTCTCATGTGGCGGAGGGGACACAGTCTGGCTACACTATGGGGTGGTAGTACTACTCTGCGGCCAGGTTGTGTTAGGAAGAATTCCGTCACCGTATTCCCTGTGTGTCGTAAAAGGCGACTGAAAGGGGCGGGGTGAGGGGACTAGGGACCCCCTCCTCTGTTTTTTAGTTCCTAAAAAGAGACAGGCCAGAGAAAGGGATGGGGGATCGAGTTATCCCTGTACCCTGAAGGTTGGGTCTATGAATGTGTGTGGATGTAGTACGATTAAGGCTAAAAAGGAAGAGATTTGGAGAATGTTTGTGAGAAGAAAGTTGGATGTGTTAGCTTTGAGTGAAACAAAGATGAAAGGGAAAGGTGACTCTATGTTTGGATGTTTGAATGGAAGATTGTCAGGTGTTGACAGAGGAAGGGCATGAGAAGGTGTGGCCTTGTTAGTGAGCCCGGAAGTACAGCAGTGTGTGATTGAATGGAAGGAGGTGTCATCGAGACTGATGTGAGTGAAAGCGAAATTTGAACGTGAGTTGTGGGTATTTGTGAGTGCATATGGACCTGGTAGTGAGAGGGATGAAGAAGAGAAGGAGTCTTTCTGGAATGATGTTGATGAGTGTTTGTAGAGTTATGGAGCGAATGTGAATGTGGTAATGATGGGGGATTTGAATGCTAGAGTGGGAAATGTAATAGTTGATGGTGTAGTAGTAGTAGTAGTAGTTGTTTCGTAGGCAGTCTGGCCGAACAGCACTGAATCCCTAAGGAAGGTCACGGCCGAGACCAGGCTTTCCCACAGAGCTCTCAAGGAGTGTATGTTGTGTTGTTGGCATAGGTGATTGTGTGCAGTGCAGTCTTCCATGATGTGCTTAATTATATGGGGTGCTGTGTTACATCCTGGACAGGCGTCAGCAACGGAGTCATCCAGCCTCTTCTGAACTTAAGAGGGCTGGATGATGCCCACATCTCAGCCTGGCCAGGTGGACCCTGTCCTCACGAGGGATATAGGATTCAGAAGGATGGATATCAGGAGGCCGTGCATGCAGCTGTGTATTGTCTTTAAGTGACTGAATGGAGCAGCGAGTGATTTGAGTATGGATATGCTTCTGGAAGCTGGTCTGAGGCTGGCGGGGGAGAAGAGATGACAGTATTTGTGTATGATATCGTGTGCTGGGTGTTTTTTTGATGTTCCTTGGTGTGTGTGGATGTGCTACCATGTAGTGTAGTGGATGTTGTGGGTTTGTAGAGGCTGCAACAAGAATTTGGGTGCCTCTCATGTCCAGATGATCCTTGACTTTGAGGACTTTGGTTTCTTGGTGTAGGTTGTCTGTAGGTGTAGTAGCTGTGCACCCTGTGATTATTTTTAGGGCCTTGTTTTGTATGGTCTGAAGAGTGTTATAGTGTGTTTTAGTGAGGTTAGGAGCCCAAGCAGGGCTTGCATAATTCATCACTGAACGTATATATTGTTTGTATACTGTGGTGGTGGTTTCTTTGTTGTGTCCAAATGTTGTAAGGGGAAGGGGCCTCAGGGCATTGAGTCTAGGTGTTAATTTATTTTTGATGTTTGTGATGTGTTGTTTAAATGACAGTGATGTATTGTATGTTACACCAAGGATTTGTGTGTGTGTGTGTGTGTGTGTGTGTGTGTGTGTGTGTGTGTGTG